>VXAX01000756.1:0-39190 GCA_013399835.1 Leptocoma aspasia
TCTGGCTGGGACACAGCGAGGTGCTGGACTCCTTTGAGAATTGTCTTCAGTTTTTCTATGAGAACACCACCCCAAATGATGCCCTGCATCCACAGAAGCCAGCCTGGATCTGTCAGCGCTTCAGGAACGCGTATCGCTATGCCACCCTGTATGACAGAGACAGGAGGATTCCAGTGTACTCTGCTTACGTCTACCAGCCTGGACATGGCAAGAAACCACATTCATGGTGGTTTGTTGAGCCCCAGGTGAGTGTCTCTCTTACAGCACATCACCCTCCAAACACTCAGAGNGGAAGGATCCCAGCCCACAAGCTCTAGAGCCCTCACAAATGTCGTTCAGACAAACTTCAGTAGAACAGGACAGGCCAATTGCAGAAGAGAAAAAGAGGCAATTCCTGTCATTGCTAAGGACAGAGTAGCAGGATGGAATTTGGGTGAAGGTGAGCAAGATAAGGAAGCCACATGCCCTACTCCAGAGGAAGGCTAAATATATTTACCTGAAGATGAACAAAAAGATATTGAAGTTATGAAAAAAATAATATTTCATCTTTTTATGCATAGGAGCTCGAGAAACTAATCTGGTCTTGCAGCACTGCAGCCTCCACATTCTCTCTTTTTGGAGAATCATAGAATGGTTGGTGTTGGAAGAAACATTAAAGACCATCCCAATCCAACTCTCCTGCATGGGCCAGGCCACTTGCCACTAGAGCAGCATGCTCCAAGCCCTATCCAACCTGGCATTTTCCTCCTGGACCTTGGACCTAGCCCAACCACAAAATCTTTAATTTTGATAACTTTCCCCAGAGGTCTTTTGGGAGTATTTAGTTTCTCCAGGACTCTTTTGAGGTTTCAGGCCCCTCTCAGAGGCTGATCATTTGTGATCAATGCAGAAATTGCAGTGATGCTGCAGAAAATTCTCCCTTGCCCAGATCAGCTCTGAGACACATTCTCAACACTGCTGGAACAGATTCCATTTGCATTGAGATCTTTTTGCTTACTGAGCAAAACTGTTCATCCTTGAATGGACTGTAGCCCTCCCAGGGAAACCTCAGCTCCAGGACTGATTTCCTGACACATCTCCCTGTGTATGGGGTTACAGGAGACAACCTCTGGTTTTCCAGGACTGGAGTACACTTGTAGCAAAAACAGAGAAGAATCACAGAATCACAGCATGGTGTGAGGGGATCAAGGGAGAGTCCTGGGCAGATTTGGGCTGTGGAGACAGGAGGAAAGGGACACAGATTTGGCAGGGAAGGTGTCTCACCAAAGTCACCTTTCAATCCTAGGAGTGGGAAATGCTCCTTGTCTCATGCTCCCAGCACAGGCTGCAGGCTGGATCACAAAGGTCACAAGTCAAACTGAGAGCAGTCAGATTCTGAGCTACTTTCTCTTTAAAGTTTTTGTGTTCATGCAGGAGGGGCGTGTGTATGATTTCTCTCAGATTCATACATTTTCCTACACTGAGATGACAAAAAATGGGATCTTGACCATCAGAGATTTCAGCTCCAGGGAAGTCTTCTTCATTACTCCCATTCCTCATTCTAACACCTCTTTCTCTTTCCCTGTCCAGCTCATAGATAGAAGTAAACCACTTAAAGCGATGGAAAGAGAGTCGGACCTCATAAAGAAATACATGTTCACCCCAGAGCAAATCAAAGACAGCCAGGCTGTCCTTGACGACTACAGAACACTGGAGGGTTTGGACCGTGGACATTTGTGCCCCAGTGGCCATCAGGATAGTAGAGAAAACAAGACAGCTACCTTCACCCTCACCAACATAGTGCCCCAGGATAGCCTTCTCAACCATGGCCGCTGGAACGACTATGAGCACAAAACGATGTCCAAAATTACCAAGGGCTGTACAAGCACCTATGTGATCACAGGTGCTGTGCCTGGCAACACCAACGTCGCTGAAGGAAGGGTTAACAGACCCAGCCACATCTGGTCTGCTGCCTGCTGCCTGGTGGGCACAGAGCCCAGATATGCTTGGGGGGCCATCGCTGAGAACGACAAGAACGAGGTGGAGGTCGTCACCCTGGGGGAGCTGGAGAACAGGTTGAAAAATCTCTATGGTGGGAAAACGGTTACTCTGTTCAAAGACGGCTGTCGCCAGGATTAAGCCTCACATCCTTGATGGAAAAGGTTAGGTGGCTTTTCCCACATGCCATAGAGTCACAGAATCACAGAATGCGTTGCTTTTGATGGGGCCTTAAAGCCTTAAAGGTCATCTAATTCTAACCTGCCTGCCATGGGCAGGGACACCTTCCACTACACCAGGTTGTTCCAAGGCCTCCCCAGCCTGGCCTTGAACGCTTCCAAGGATGGGGCAGTCAAAACATCTCTGGGTAACTTTTACTCTGACCACAGCCTGCTCACAGTGATTTACTTCTTTATAACATCCCATCTAACCCTGCCCTGGAATCAGTGTGAAACCATTCCCTCTTGTCCTGTCACTCAACACCCTTGTCCAAACACCCTCTCCAGCCCTCTTAGAGATCCTTCAAGTACTGGACTCCCAGCAGTCTTCTCCAGGCTGAACATCCCCAGCTCTCTCACCCTCTCTCCAGAGCAGACATGATCCAGCCCTCAGAGCACCTCCATGGCCTCCACCGGACTCCACTCCAACAGCTTTGTATCCTTCTTGTGCTGTGGGCCCCAGAGCTGGAGGCAGCACTGCAGGTGGGGTCTCAGCAGAGCAGAGTAGAGGGGGAAAAATGTCCTGTGCAGCATCTGTGCTGCTCCCTTCTCTGGTGTATTTCCACCAGGAGCACCTCCTCCTCTGCTCAAAGGCACAGAGATGTGGGCAGAGCCTCCAGCTGCTTTGCTTTGCTGCCCATCTCAGGAGAGAGCTCTCAGGAACGAGTCCTCTCCTCCTTAGCTGTCCCCAAGAGTGTGCAGCTGACTTGTCCCTCAGCTCCTTAGCAAGGCTGTGGGACCAGAGCACCTCAGGTTGCCCAGAGATCTCATCTGGAGATCTCCGTGTCTGGAGATACCCAAACCCCAACAATACGTGATCCTGGAAAACCTGCTCTAGCTGATCCTGCTGGAGCCTGGAGTCTGGACTAGAAGATCCTGAGAAGTCCCTCCAAAACACAACAATTCAGTCATTCTGTGATCCTGGGATATGCTTTCTTTTGCTTGCTTTTGAAAATGCACCTTGAGAGCAGCACCTGTGGTGTCAGAGAGGCAGGCTTTGGCATCAGATATAGAGAAAGCCTTGATCAGCCAAAGCTAAATTCCTGTGATGCACTCCTTGCAGACCTTCATTCTCTGCTCTGCTTCTTAAGCTTTTCTGCAGATTTATGGGAAACTGATTTGGGGAAATGTGTTCAATGGTTGTCAAAGATCAATGGGTGCCACATCATTTAGTTTGCAAGAGCTTACAATAAAAGTTATTTCCTGCAGTGCTGGATTGCAGGGTCATGTCTTCCATAAACCACAAGTTGCTTCTCACTGAAATTTCTACCACCAGCAGTAATGTCACAGTGCCCAGAGCAGCCTTGCAGGACATTGTGTCTCCAAATGCAATCAGAGGATGCCATAACAGCCACACAAGTGTCAGTGTCAGACACCAGTTATTCTCCTGTGAATGGGCATGAACAAAGTGGGCCAGGGTGCCAACAGCTCATATAAGCTGTGTCACTTTCAGAGGTGCCAGCTTGGGACTGGACTTCTCAGCTCAGGAGCTGTTGTCCATCGTCCTGCTGGGTCTCACTGCTCAGCCAGGACCGACCTGTTTGGGGGCTGCACTACAATACAGGTTCTGGTGGGGGTTCAGAGTGAGGCAGCCCCACGCAGGTGTCTCCAGGTGTGCTGGTGTCCCTGCTGTGACCGCAGCCAGCAGAGCTCCAGGCCTGCCCCAGCTGCATCAAGAGATGCACCTGGGCCACTGCAGCTGCCCTGAGCTTTGGAGAGCCCCAGTGGGGCTGGCTGATGTGCTGCAGCATCCTGGGCAACACCCAGCTCCAGCTGGGCCAGCAGCCAGAGGCCAGCCCTATTCCCCAGGGGCAGCTCCAGGGGCTCTGCACACCTGAGCACAGGGCACCAGATCCCAGCACAGACATGGGCACTGCCTGGGAGCACCATGGAGTTCTGCTCCTCTGGCCTCCAGCTGCTGTGGGCAGAGCAGCAAGAGCCCTGCCTTGTGCCAGCTGGGCTGCACAGAGACCAAGGAGAAGATTTTGCTTTTTAGGAGAACAAAGTGAGGTCATCACTCTCACCCCCTTTGCTGGACAGCTTCTGCCATCCCAGCTCCTCTGCCTGGATGGATTTTTTCTGCTGGGATCAAATGCTGACACAGCCCCTGATGGGATGAAAGCATCAGTGTGATTTCAGGCTGAGGCACCTCTGCAGACACCTCTGCTGTTCCTCAGGGGGCTCCCTCTGACGTGCTCAGCCCCCTCTGCACACCAGCTGGGGCTTGAGACCACACTCATCCTCACCATTACTCATGCCATCCCCACTGCCCCTGCTTTCCAGGCTCTGGATCCACTGACTGCTTGATCATCTCTATTAGTCCCTCCGTTATGAACTTCCCAGGCTCTTCCCAGGACCTTTTTTCCCCTGGCAGTACCCAGAAATGCCCTACCCTCCTCAGCAAGCTTGTCAAACACTTAGGAAGCCCAGCAGAGAAAGGAATCCAAGTCACTTCCAAATCCCCTTTCTGCAATACTGCTATCACAACAGAGTTTATGTTTCCCTGCATTTGCCTAGCTTATTTCTTGGGAAAAAATTCAAGCCAAGTCACCTTGAGAACTAGCATCAAATATTTTAATTAGAAGGGAGGGGGAGCTTTGTGAATACCCTAACCCCTCCCCAGACAGTGGAAAAGTCCTCTGGAAAAACACAGATGCTGGGAGAACTCCTGGACAAACTCTCTCTAAACCCTGTTTGGGAAATCCCACACATCTTCCTTCCTGGAGATCGTATAAAAACAGCCAGTCTCAAACTGCAGCAGAGGCATTTGAGAGTCCTCTGCTACTTTGGCAGAAAGGCCCTGCCTTCCATAGCAGGCAGGTGAAATACTTGGAAAACACAAAATAAAGGATCAGCCTGACTGCTGCCTTCCCACGGGTATTAGAGGTGCTCCTCACAGCAGCCCAGCTTGGAGCTGAGCAGAGGGCTGCCCCAGCTCCACAAGCATGCTGCCAGGCACTTTTCATCTGGGATTGCCTCTGTTTCCTGCTGAGCCTGGTGTGAATGGAGAGTAGGGATGCAGCCCTTTGCTGAGCCCAGAGCTGGTCCATGGCCACAGTGGGGTGGGAAGCACCTGTGTTCCCTGGGAAGATGCAGCTGCACTGACATGGGAGGGGAATTTTGCAGTTTGCTCTGTGTCTGTCCACCTTTGGGGAGGGCTCTGGGCTCCCCAGTGTGTCACAGGGGTTTTAGACACTAGGGAAAAATTATTTTTGCTGGGAGCTGTGAGGAGACACTGCGACCTAAAGCCACTTCACTGCAAAATGTTGGATCATGCAGCTTGCTTAGTCCTTTTCCAGGAACACCAAGGGTTCAGATTGCATTAAATGAACCAGTTGTCAAGTGCTGTTCTGGAATAGAAGGAAACAAAAAAAATCAAGACATTTGCATAACTTTGCCTCTGCTGGGCAAAACTCCTTTGGTCTCCTCAGGAGAATCATTTCCTGCTCATTGGGAGGGCAGGCTTGGAACTGCTTCTGGTGCTTTGCCATCCCCTGGGCAAAGGAGATGCCATCCCCATCTGCTGGGTTGGACATGGGAGCAACCAGATCTCTCTCATGTCGGCAGCAAATGTACTGTGTGTGGTTCTGCATGAAACATGTTCTGTTTGTGGCACTGCCAGGCCAATCTCCAGCTGCTCATCCAGGGAAAATGCACATCTCTTCATCTCACCCTGCAGGGAGAGCCTTTTTCCTGGGGAATGATGATCAAAGACATGGGGGTGATTCCCAAGTCTCACAGGAGGTCCTGCTGGGAGTTTCCTGTCTTAAATTAAATGCTAATCTAGAAAAAGGAAAGAAAAGACTACTTTCACTAATCTAAGTGCTTTATCTTGCTGGGAGCTTTTAGCAGAGAGGAAAGTTAAATTTATCAAAACCCAAATGTTTATTCTCATGTGTTATTTTCACACCCAAAGTCAGATTAATACATTAAGTCAATATTAGATGTTTGCTTAACCATCTTAGCCTCTGGATACAAAGACCACACCTATTATGAAAGTCGTATAAGATTAAACCTCCTTTGATTTCTGAGGAACTACTTATCTGTTGTGTACCCAGATGGGATCCTGTGAAGTTACTCTCCATGTACACAAGAACCACCAAATCTATTCAAACTAATTATGCAATACAAGAGTTTCCCTTTTTTTTTGTTGTTGTTGTTTTTACTGTTGCTCTTGGTTATTGTCTGGGTTCTCCTTCAATGGGATTTACAAACTGAGATTTCACAGAGACTGTGCAAATACTGGAGCTTCAACAGCCAACAACAAATCCCAAACATATAAAATCTTTTTACACTTTCAACTATATTCTTCCCTAGTGGATGGCACTCCATTTAAGAGTGGCTCAGCAAAATTATCCAGATGATTATTTATGTCTGTGTAAACATCACATCCATTCTAAGGAATACTCAAAGGCCACAACACAAGCTGCTTCTGAGAGGCCAGGTCACATTCACATTTCCTCTGAAAATAACAACTACTTCAGCAAAAGAATTCTGATTTTACTTGACAGTATTTTTAAGGAACTGCTAATTTGTGATTCATTCAAAATGCTTCATAATCTAGAGAACCTCCCAAGGAGGCAGATTCATATATTGAAGAGAACTAAGAGGGAAAATACACTCCAGATCAGCCTGATCTGTCTCAAGTGCTGGATGGAGGGTTCTGCTGTGCCAGTGGCTTTGAGAGGTTTTACATCAGATGCTGAAGAAGTCCAGAAAATGCCAACACCATTCGATAGCAGTACTGTACCTCGGGAGTGTAAGTTGGCATCCTTTTGTTTTTCTTTTCATATGAAGTTACATTTTTCCCTACTACCTTCACAAAACATTCAAAGCCCAAAGCAAATTAAATCATGCGACATAAATATGATAGAAAAACCTGCAAGCTCAAGAAGGCTGAACCAGTGGTTCTGAGCTGGAAGTAAACAAGTTGCACTGCCTCCATCCTTCAGAGAGTAAATGAAACATTCATGTGTATTTATGTGCCATGTCCAGTCACTTCTTGAACACTTTCAGGGATGGTGATTCCATGCTCTCCCTGGGCAGCCTATTCTAATGCTTAGCAACCCTTTTGGTGAAGAAATTCTTCCTGAGGTCCAGTTTGAACCTCCCATGGTGCAGCTTGAGGCTGTGTCCTCTCATCCTGTCACTGGCTGCCTGGGAGAAGTGACAGACCCTCACCAGAGTTGCAGAGAGCAGTAAAGTCTCTCCTGAGCCTGTTTTTTTTCTGGGATGAACAGTCCCAGCTCCCTCAGCCACTCCTCACAGTACTTGCCCACCAGACCCTTCATTAGGGTCCTTCTCTGGACTCCCTCCAGCCCCTCAGTGTCTTCCCTGAACTGAGGGGCCCCAAACTGGACACAGGACTCAAGGTGTGCCTTCCCCAGTGCCAAGTACAAGGGGGGCAGTCCCTGCCCTGGTCCTGCTGGCCACACTATTGCTGTTACAAGCCATGATGCCATTGGCCCACATGGGCACAGCTGACTCAGTTCAGCTGTTGTCACCAGCACCCCCTGGGACACTTTTCAGCCACTTTGCCCCAGCCTGTAGCACTGCCTGGGGTTATTGTGGCTGAAATGTAGGGCCCAGCACTTGGTCTTGTTGAACCTCATTCTGTTGGCCTCCCACCATCGATCCAGCCTGTCCAGATCCTTCTGCAGACCCTTCCTACCTTCCAGCGGATCAACATTCCCAGCATACTTGACGTTATCCATGAACTTACTGAGGGTTCATGCAATCAGATACGTAGTACAAATAAATCCTTTTCCATCAGGAATTTAAAAAAAGCTGTGGGAAATATAAACATCAAGGCTATAGAGTGAGAACAACTCAGCAGGAATACTAACCAGTAAAGCAATGACACATGCACTCTATCTTGAAACAGAAAACTAGACCAAAACCTCCTCATGTCTTCTGAATTATAAGGAAGGGATCCATCCCATTTGGCTTTTGTCATATGCCATGTAAGCATCTGTAGTTAATCTGGTCAACCTGGGCATTGTTAAAGTCAATGCAGAGAAATGGGTCATGACCCTGAGTCATTTGTCCTGTATATATATATATCTCTGTGTGTGTATAAATAAATACATATTCACATACATATATTACAGAATTATACATATATTACTATATATAATATATATTTATTATTTTATATATCTAGGCAATAGGGTGAGATGAACTGCTCTCTAAAGGGACTTGTTCCTCCCCACTGCCTCCCTCAGGTACAGATACTTGCATTCAGCCAGGTGAAACCTATCTTACCCAGCTGAGCATGGCTAAAAAGAGGCAGAAGCATATCCAGACCTCACAAACTCCCAATAATACAAGAACATGTCAAATATTATGTGTGCTTGAGCCTGTCCTCAGATGCCTTTGTGCTGGGCTCTCTCACTCTCTGCAGCTACGAAAGGAGTTGTCAAATAAATCAGCTGCCACGATCTGCAGCATCCTTGTCTGAGCTGGAGGAATGATACAGGAGCTGTCATGGAAGGCACAAATCCAAAATAATTGGGAAGAGGGAAGTGATGAGGAATGCATGGATGTAGTGAACCATAAGGGAGTCCAGTCAGATTTTCAGCTGCAGTGCAGGGGATGCAGGGGTTTAATTTCCAAGGGGAACAATTTGAGGAGAAAAGTGTGCCTGCACTTGACCCACCTAGGTGGGGAAGAGGCAGAGGGACATCAGGTGTCCAGCAAAGCTGCTCTGATTGTGGGGAGGGTGGTGTGTGGGCTGAAATGATGGTGGCACCATTTAATGTGCTTGGGAGAATGGTCCATATATACTCCTGGTGGCTTGGGAGGAGCTGCAGATATATTAGAAATATATCTGCTGCATGGTAGGAGGAGGAGAAGTGGGTTTGGGAAGCAGTTTCAGGCAGGGCTCTTTCCCCATCAGTCAGTGATGGGGTGCAGTCCTCCTACCAGCACTCTGTAGGTGGAAAGTCATGCTGTCCCCATAAGAGCTGAGCTGTAACATCTTCTGCCTCCTTCACATGTTGGATTTGAGCGTCCAGGCTTCCTCCTCGTTTGCCACTGCTGGTCTTGGGGTTGCTGGTACAATCTGGTTTCTTCTGTGGCAAGTCATTAATTTCACGAGTTTGCATCTGAATGCCACAATTCCCTGAGAAGTCTTCCCTACAACAGGAAAAACACTTTACTACAGGTGGGAAGAAGCAGGTTTTCTATGGCTTCTTCTATATTTACTACGAGAAACAACAGAGTATTTTTTGCAGATGACATAATTTAGGATCTCAGTTACTCTTTCATTTGTCAGTTACAATTTCATCTGGCATCGGCTATTTTACCTTTGTTCCACCACAGAGCCAGTACAATGTAAATCATTCTTGACACTTTTTCAAATTGCATATTTTCAGAAATCCTACAATGGCCCAGGAAATCTGCACCATGGCTGACTATCTTCACTGAAGCACATTTCAAAGCATTGTTTACACTTTACATGACTTTATCTAGTCATGAATTGACAAAAATCCACTTCTAATGTGGTTTCACAAGGTCATCCCCACTTTTCAAGAAAAATCCCCATTCAGCTAAGAAGCAGCAGTAAGTAGTAAGGAACATGAAGAGAAACAGGGATGAGGATTAGCAAAGAGAGAGGAGAAGAGGAGAATCCCAAATGTCAAATAGGGACATCTTGGCTTAACTAGGCTGGGGAGCCTGTGACAAGAGCAGCCTTGGTGCATCTCAGTGTAGTAACAGAACCAGGGAGGAGGCCAGACTGAAATAAATCTGAAGTACAAAGTTGTCGTGACACAACTCTGAAATTAGGGGGATGAAGGAACAGAAATTGGTTGTGGTGGCAAATGCTCCCCCAGACTTCCCACAGTTTGGCCAGAAAGAAAAAGACTGATTGCATAATTTATCTGAAACAACATATTTGCATAATTAACCTTAATTTTCCCACAGAATTATTTGAACTGCCATGCTCAGTTCCACAATGGCTGGGACAAAGACTGCTTTTTAGAATTATAGAATCACAGAATGATTTGGGTTGGAAGGGATCTTAAAGCCCATCTCATTCCATCCCCCTACCATGGGGCAGGGACACCTTCCACTAGACCAGGTTGTTCCAAGCTCCATCCAACCTGGCCTTGGACACTTCCAGGGATGAGGAGTCCACAACCTCTCTGGGCAACTTGTTCTGAGATTTTTTGATTTCAAAAGCTCTGATTCCTCCTTTTCTTGTGCCAGTATTTAACTTGTTCTAAGATTTTTTGATTTCAAAGGCTCTGATTCCTCCTTTTCTTGTGCCAGTGTTTAACAGCTGAATCAGACAATCCCAAAATCCTGGGTCATATTTAACACCAAAGAAGATGTCCAGAAATCTAAGCAATGCAATAGGGAGAGGCTGATCCAGTTGATAACTCTTCCACCTCTAGGGATTTTTTGGTTAGAGTTCACTTTTTCCTCATTCTGTCCCACTTACCTTATTGGCTGCTTGGTGGGTCACANTGCAATCAGATACGTAGTACAAATAAATCCTTTTCCATCAGGAATTTAAAAAAAGCTGTGGGAAATATAAACATCAAGGCTATAGAGTGAGAACAACTCAGCAGGAATACTAACCAGTAAAGCAATGACACATGCACTCTATCTTGAAACAGAAAACTAGACCAAAACCTCCTCATGTCTTCTGAATTATAAGGAAGGGATCCATCCCATTTGGCTTTTGTCATATGCCATGTAAGCATCTGTAGTTAATCTGGTCAACCTGGGCATTGTTAAAGTCAATGCAGAGAAATGGGTCATGACCCTGAGTCATTTGTCCTGTATATATATATATCTCTGTGTGTGTATAAATAAATACATATTCACATACATATATTACAGAATTATACATATATTACTATATATAATATATATTTATTATTTTATATATCTAGGCAATAGGGTGAGATGAACTGCTCTCTAAAGGGACTTGTTCCTCCCCACTGCCTCCCTCAGGTACAGATACTTGCATTCAGCCAGGTGAAACCTATCTTACCCAGCTGAGCATGGCTAAAAAGAGGCAGAAGCATATCCAGACCTCACAAACTCCCAATAATACAAGAACATGTCAAATATTATGTGTGCTTGAGCCTGTCCTCAGATGCCTTTGTGCTGGGCTCTCTCACTCTCTGCAGCTACGAAAGGAGTTGTCAAATAAATCAGCTGCCACGATCTGCAGCATCCTTGTCTGAGCTGGAGGAATGATACAGGAGCTGTCATGGAAGGCACAAATCCAAAATAATTGGGAAGAGGGAAGTGATGAGGAATGCATGGATGTAGTGAACCATAAGGGAGTCCAGTCAGATTTTCAGCTGCAGTGCAGGGGATGCAGGGGTTTAATTTCCAAGGGGAACAATTTGAGGAGAAAAGTGTGCCTGCACTTGACCCACCTAGGTGGGGAAGAGGCAGAGGGACATCAGGTGTCCAGCAAAGCTGCTCTGATTGTGGGGAGGGTGGTGTGTGGGCTGAAATGACGGTGGCACCATTTAATGTGCTTGGGAGAATGGTCCATATATACTCCTGGTGGCTTGGGAGGAGCTGCAGATATATTAGAAATATATCTGCTGCATGGTAGGAGGAGGAGAAGTGGGTTTGGGAAGCAGTTTCAGGCAGGGCTCTTTCCCCATCAGTCAGTGATGGGGTGCAGTCCTCCTACCAGCACTCTGTAGGTGGAAAGTCATGCTGTCCCCATAAGAGCTGAGCTGTAACATCTTCTGCCTCCTTCACATGTTGGATTTGAGTGTCCAGGCTTCCTCCTCATTTGCCACTGCTGGTCTTGGGGTTGCTGGTACAATCTGGTTTCTTCTGTGGCAAGTCATTAATTTCACGAGTTTGCATCTGAATGCCACAATTCCCTGAGAAGTCTTCCCTACAACAGGAAAAACACTTTACTACAGGTGGGAAGAAGCAGGTTTTCTATGGCTTCTTCTATATTTACTACGAGAAACAACAGAGTATTTTTTGCAGATGACATAATTTAGGATCTCAGTTACTCTTTCATTTGTCAGTTACAATTTCATCTGGCATCGGCTATTTTACCTTTGTTCCACCACAGAGCCAGTACAATGTAAATCATTCTTGACACTTTTTCAAATTGCATATTTTCAGAAATCCTACAATGGCCCAGGAAATCTGCACCATGGCTGACTATCTTCACTGAAGCACATTTCAAAGCATTGTTTACACTTTACATGACTTTATCTAGTCATGAATTGACAAAAATCCACTTCTAATGTGGTTTCACAAGGTCATCCCCACTTTTCAAGAAAAATCCCCATTCAGCTAAGAAGCAGCAGTAAGTAGTAAGGAACATGAAGAGAAACAGGGATGAGGATTAGCAAAGAGAGAGGAGAAGAGGAGAATCCCAAATGTCAAATAGGGACATCTTGGCTTAACTAGGCTGGGGAGCCTGTGACAAGAGCAGCCTTGGTGCATCTCAGTGTAGTAACAGAACCAGGGAGGAGGCCAGACTGAAATAAATCTGAAGTACAAAGTTGTCGTGACACAACTCTGAAATTAGGGGGATGAAGGAACAGAAATTGGTTGTGGTGGCAAATGCTCCCCCAGACTTCCCACAGTTTGGCCAGAAAGAAAAAGACTGATTGCATAATTTATCTGAAACAACATATTTGCATAATTAACCTTAATTTTCCCACAGAATTATTTGAACTGCCATGCTCAGTTCCACAATGGCTGGGACAAAGACTGCTTTTTAGAATTATAGAATCACAGAATGATTTGGGTTGGAAGGGATCTTAAAGCCCATCTCATTCCATCCCCCTACCATGGGGCAGGGACACCTTCCACTAGACCAGGTTGTTCCAAGCTCCATCCAACCTGGCCTTGGACACTTCCAGGGATGAGGAGTCCACAACCTCTCTGGGCAACTTGTTCTGAGATTTTTTGATTTCAAAAGCTCTGATTCCTCCTTTTCTTGTGCCAGTATTTAACTTGTTCTAAGATTTTTTGATTTCAAAGGCTCTGATTCCTCCTTTTCTTGTGCCAGTGTTTAACAGCTGAATCAGACAATCCCAAAATCCTGGGTCATATTTAACACCAAAGAAGATGTCCAGAAATCTAAGCAATGCAATAGGGAGAGGCTGATCCAGTTGATAACTCTTCCACCTCTAGGGATTTTTTGGTTAGAGTTCACTTTTTCCTCATTCTGTCCCACTTACCTTATTGGCTGCTTGGTGGGTCACACAAAGGCAGTGGGAATGATAAGCAGAACAAACCAGATAGCTGTAAAACCTGAAAATCAATATGGTTAGCACCTGGAGTTATCTTAATTATTGCATTTACTCCAGCTGGGAGAAACAGGCAAGATTAGGGATAGGGTCTCATCTTGCCCCTCTGCCCAGAGGCAGGAATTTTTCCACATTGCCTCATTGCTCCCAGGACCCAGCCAGAGGGGACTTGGGCAATTAGAGATTGACCACAGTCAAATAACCAGGGACTACTGATGCTGGAGTCTCTGGAGTAGTTTGTAAAACTCCTCCTTCCCTTCCTTCATCTCACTCCATTATTCCTTCTCACCATAATGTGCACTACAGTTTTCGACAGACTCCAGCTGGAATCAAGAGCCCTTGTGCAAAGTCTTGAGCATATGCACAGTAAGACACAATTTCTATTTCATCAGCTAATGGCTGAGTGGAAGATGGGGAAGGGAGAGAAGAAAATCTCTTCAGACTGATCTAAATGCACTGGTTTAGCTGTGAAGAAACGCTCTATTTGCCCATCTTTTTTTATTCCTTTGAAAATGTGAAAAAAATTCAGCATTTAAATATTTACATTTTTTCTGCTTTTTTCCAGTTCAAGTGATACGCTGAATTCACAGAAAGTCTCAGAGAAGAATCTGAAAATGGCTCAATTTAAAAACCAGACTTTTGGTTGATCTGTTTTCTTTTACATTCCTTACAAATCTTTGAAAACTTCTTTATAAAAGCTTAAGTGCTTCAACAATCTTTTTATACTGTCTTGACTAACTTCTCACACAATACATAGAAATAGATTTGTTTTGGAGTGTATTTAGTAGCTCTTCTAACAGAAATGGATCTCTCTGGAATAGAACAACATACTGGAAGACCAACTAAGTGCTCTGGGTGATGAAGCCTTTAATAAAACAGCATACCTGTCACTGGCAGTGTCCCTGAAGAGGAAGGGGAAGAGGACAGAAGAGTCAAACCTATGAAGAGAGAAATTCTTGATTTTTGTATCAATTTGCTCTTCTGATGAAGAGCACCAGTGCAGTGATGAGGACAGAGTCAGGCAAAGCACCAAAGCAGTGCCACGGGTAGAGTCTGACAGCTCTCTCTCTGCACAGAACACTTAAAAATTGCCATGTTTGTTTCTTGGCCGCCAACAGATCCTTCCAGCCTGGATACCAACATATCTGCTGACCTGATACATGTTAATGGTGGGCATGAAGTGAACTGGAATGGGATCCATCTAAGATCTTTACTTCATATGAGACTGGAAGGATGACTTTCAAGGTGCCAAGCTAGTATTTGGAAACATAGTTTCAACCAGGACCTAGAAATATAAGCAACCCAGAAATATAAGCTAAAACTTCCCTGGTGCAAGAAATTAATTTAATTTCTCTCTTATCCTGAAAAGGAAGCTCTGGACTTGTCCCAGTATGAGGTATGGACAGATTTTTAACAAGATGCCCTGTAATAGTGGTTTCTTGATAAACTTTTTGTGCTGAATGCTGAAGGAGAAATGAGAAAGTTCCAGCCTTATTACCGACATCACATCATAACAAATACAAAGGCAACACTTTAGGGGAATAAATATTTGGTGCTCTATTTGCAAGGCCCTGACCTTGCTGAGGCTTGAGAGCATTTTGTAGGAAACTGGAATTACTGCTTTGTTGAATTAAAGGCCGAGGGGGCTTCTTTTGTTATTCAGTCACATGTTTTTCACAATTCCAATTTAAAAATTTTAAAATATTTGTAATTTTAAAATATATATTATTTTAATAGGCTGTATTATTTTCTTGGACTGGTTTGTTGATGGGTTATATCCATAACAGCAAGAAGTTTTTTAATCCTGATAGCACCAAGTGAAATTTTCAATGGTGTCATGACAGAAGAGAAAAGACCAGACAGGAAATTGTGACTTCTGTACAGAGAACACTCTGAACCAGGCACCACAGGGAAATAGATCTATGAAACAGGGGAGAAGGTCCTGGGCTGATGCTGAAACAGTGTGTGCAGTGGTCTGGTATGATCACAAGGGCTGGAATGACAAAATAGGCTGAATTTCTTACTGATAGACATTCATTTTACAGCTGTAAAAGCAACAGCAAACTTTCACAAAGCAGAAATCTGTACATTTTCCTGGAAATATGTGGAGTTTCTCCCATGAGTAGGGACACCTATTTCATGGTTACTTCCCAAGGGATTAAATGAAGGAATCTGTCTGCGTACATGATCATCATTTCAGTGGTAAGTTACATTTGACTCCTAATCAATACTGTTTCTTTTGTTGGCTTTAATATAGGTATCTTGATGCAGTGCACTGTTTTATGTTATGCTATAATCTGCTACTAGTTCTTTTAGTTTTATACTGTGTAGTAATTCTGATGAAGATTTTTCATCTGTTACCTCCCGTTCATTTGTCTTAATAAACAATTTCTTTTTATATAAATACGTCTGATTTGCCATCAACAGAACTTGCAGAACAGAGTGATTCCTTAAATTGAAACAAAATCTGAGGCTAAGGAAGGATTTGCTTTCATTTAAACCCCCTTCTGTGAAGGTGTTTAAATACACAAGGGAGTTCTTTCTTCCCCTCAGTGGCAGGGCTTCTTTAGTAAACTTTTTTGAAGCTCCTGCTCTCCCCATGACAGTTGAGGGGTCTGAACCGCACGTGACCAGGTCAGGACATCGTTGTGGTGCAATCACAACCATCTTACCTGGCCCAATGGTCTGTGGTGGCCACTGGTTGCTGTCGTTGGTGCATCTCATATCAAGGGGGGTCCAGAAGGTTTTGCCATTCACCTCCTTGCACGTCCTGCTGCCAGAGGTGGGGGGTCTCTTATCATAACCTGTCTGGCATTTGAAATGTAAGATTTGTCCCACGTAATGCTGCTGGGGCAGCCTTATGGAGGCATGTGGAATAGTCTTGGGAGGACCACAGAAATCTGTGGGAGCACAAGGCAGCACACGGTTAAAGCAGACAGGTTTTGCATGCTGCTTCTGTTCTTGAAAATCTTGTGTTCTTAGAAAACATAGACAAGCAGGATATACCAAGCCTTTCTAATTCTTGGTTAGGATATAAAATACTCATTTGCTTACACCATATCACTCATTCAGCCAAGATAATACAGTAATCATTTCTTTCCCTCTGTCTGCAAAATAATTAAATATTATTCACCATTTTTACACTACTTCCATAGAAATCAGCAGGAGAAGCGTTACAGTATTGAATGAGCTCTTATTTACCTTTTTGTTTGGACTCTGAAAGGTTTTCTTGCTTCTGGGGTGCAAGGCTCCTTGGTTCTCTTTCTGGCTTTTGTGTAAGTTCTAACTGCATCGTAGGAGCCATTGATGACAAATTTTTCTCATCTGTGGAGAATTTACATTTGTTGAGTTACAGCAGGACAAATATCAGAACAAAGTGCCAGAGCACTCAAGCTTCTAGAGGTTGGATAGAACTGTTTCAAGTTCTAACTTAGAAAAATAAGCACAAAAGATATTTTGTTAATGCCCAGATTTGTTTTATACCAAGTAACACATAGGAAAAACACCTCTATGTATAGAAAAAAAAAACAACACTCACTCACCAAAGCATTTAAATTGTTGGTATTTCCAAACAGCACCCTGCTCTTCACTCTTACACTGAATTCCTAGGTATGCACTAGCTTTTCTGCTATAGCCAGGGTCACACTCATAGTACAGTTTGGTCTGTGGTGGATACATCTCAGCAGTAACATCAGCAAACGCAGTCGTTAGAAGACGTGGGCATATACCTGCAAATAGAAAGCCTGAGAATCAGGACAGCCTGACATTTTACTTTATGTATCAACAACTTCCCTGCTCTCAACCAGACACGTCCAGCAGATGGACAACATGAAACACTATCAACATTTTCTTAATGAAGCTGTACACAATTGTTTTGGAGAGCAGCTACCCGCACCAGAGTATGCAGCCCTCAGTCTATGGAATGAGGCACAACAGGCAAAAGTAAGCAATTAAAAGTTGCAATCATCTATAAGCAAACATTGGGAATGGGCATAGACTCTCAGTTCTGTCTGAGGACACCAGAGAGCAGCTTACTGTGAAATAAGTTTGCAAACCTAAATATAACTTGTCCCAAAACAAGGATGTGAAGTGTTGTGCCATCAGCAAATCATATCTAAATATAGTTCTCAATCAGTTGGAATGAATTACGTGAGATCATTTCAGTTGAAATGATCTTGAAACTTGAAAAGCCTTCTCAAGGTGAGTGGGGGACCCAGAGGTTGATAAAGGCACTACTTAATGATTATTTAAGGCCTAAAGGCTGAGAAATTAAAGGATCCAATAGTCTGGTTGCACTAGGTCTGGCACTCTGGATCTTTGGGTGCATGATCTGTGGCCCTTTATGCTTATGCACAACAGTAACAGCTGTCAGGAGTGAAATTTCTTAGTCATCACATTTTCTCATCACATATCCTCACATTTTCTACAGCTGTAATTAATGCAGCCTTAGCAACCAGCAGGAATGACTGTGAAAGGCTCTCGAGTCCCTGATAGCTGTTCATCATTTGGTGTCTGCCCTTGACTCCTGAAGTGCTTTCTCCTTGAAAGACCAACAGCAACTCAACCTGAGACTCCCAGCCCCAGCCCTGCAATGCCATTTTCTTTCATTTCCTCACTTTGATATTTTCTGCCCTTTTTACTTTACGTTGTCTTGCTGTTTAGTAAGTCACAAAGTTTGAAGAAGGTAACAACAAAAAGTATGTGAGCACTTTAACAGCTAATCTGCATAGGGGTTGTTTTAATCCCCTTGTACCTTTGTGTTATCAAAGGATTCGCCTTGTAAACTACATCAGACTGTGGCTTTGAGAGAAGCGACTGCACCCGAAATAGTTAACCACATGGTTTACCACAGACTGTCAGGGTGATTAAAATTAAAGAGTTATCAGATCAGCAGCAAGTTGAGATCATGTACTCTCACTTTCCCTGAAAGCTAAAAGCTTGTTTCCCTCAAGACTTCAAAAGCCTCTTTGAAGCAGATTGCAGATCTGACTCTCAGCACAAGGCACTCAAACCTACAACTCATTAGTCTCTTCTCAAGAAAACCCACAGCATTTAACCTACTCATCATAAAGGGCAAACATTCTTTTAATTGATGATCAGATGTTGGGTTCTTCTGAACTTGCACACATCAGACAGGGATGGTGCAGAAATGGTGCACTTGGGAGATGGTGAACATCCACATTGCAGCTGGATTGCACACAGCCTTCCTTGGATCCAGCCCTTTAATTTCATCCACATTGCTCAAGTTTTTGTCTTCTCACATCTAAATAACTGCAGTATCTTCTTTGACCTTTACAACCATATTCCTTTCTCAGATCCAGAAAGAATTTTGCAAGATGAATTTCTCAGGTCTTGTTGTGACCTTGAGCCCACCTCCCTTTGACTTTTAACTGCTTCATTGTCACATAAAATATTTTGCTCCCATTTTCAAGAATCTTCTCCTTTGCAACCATCATAACCCTTTAGAACACTGGCTTTTCCTGCCATACTTCTCACCAACGTGTTTAACCAAAGTCATCAACTTTTGGGTTTATTGTTGTACCAGTCCTCACACTGGGAGGAGCAGTGAATGAATACAGATATTGCAAAATATCCTTTGCCATGATTGCTCTTAATTGTCTCAAAATATCTTACATATCTTCAGAAGTGCTTCTCTTTATGTGGTTTTTACTCCTCTTTCTAGAAAAAGTAGGCACTCAGCATGTAACCCATGCACCCTCCTGCCAGGCAGTCGTAGGGAGTGAAAAGGTCCTCCCTGAGCCTCATTTTCTCCAGGCTGAGCTCCCCCAGATCCCTCAGCCTCTCCTCATCAGACCTGTGCTCCTCCAGACCCTTCCCCAGCTCCACTGCCCTCCTCTGGACCTGTTCCAGCATCTCCATGTCTTTCTTCAGTTTCATGCCATGGCACCTCCTGGCAGAGTTTGGGAAGACTGCAGAGAGGAGGCAGACTTGCTGAGGTCTGGACCATACTGACCTCTGGAGTGAATTGTGCCTAAAACTTCATTCCATCTTTGTGCCCAAGGAAACTACAAGGTTTGCCCCTAAAAAAATCAACATCCTTGCCGTGTGAGTGGTAAAATAGCCAAGGGATTGGAAGAATCCAGGGAGTAGGGAATGGCAGGGTAGATTTTTTCCTTCTCTAGATTTCTGACTTTTTACATTTTTAGGGAAGATTAGCTTTGTTTTGAGGGTTTTTTGCTGGTTTGCACCTTGCTGGTAATTAGCCAATCAACTTATTTAGTTGACATGATATGAAAATATCAATTTTTTAAAAGGCCAGCACATCTGGGCATTACCTGTCTCACAGTCTGTGGTGGCCTAGTTTTGCACAGCCCATCTTTCCCTGGATTTTGCACCCCTCCACAGCTGCTCCAGGGTTGCACTCCTGCTGTTACTGGTTTGAAATACTGCCCTCACATTGCCTTGAGATGTCTTGATGTTTTGTTTTCCTCCTCATTTTCCCTCTGCACATATTCCAATTTTTTGTCCCCATGGCAAGGTGTTGTGTGCCACTATTTCCTTCTCTTGCTATCCTGATGTCCACTGTTCTCTCATTCCTTCATTCACAAAATTCATCAGCCCTTACCAACTATTCTCACTTCCCACACCCCAAAAGTGTCCTGGGATTCCATTTTTCTCCACTTAGAAGGAGTAAATGGGCCAAACAGAGAGGTTGGTGTAATTGTGTTCACGGGCATTTAGCCCTTCTGTCAGTTGCAGAATTATGAGAACACTTAGTTCTCCTAAGACACATGGGAATTTCTGTTTCTCCCCATATTCATGGATTTTTGGTGCCTACAGCATTTGTGGAAATTCTGGAGGTAATTTCAATTATTTATGATGGAGTGGATGGAGACAAACTCTTGGAATTAGAAGGAGACTTGTGCATTGAGACAATAGACAGCCATGAAAAAATAAAAATTAAAAAGTAGTTATTGGTTCTACTGGAGTGCTCCCTAAATTAAGTTGAAAAGTCTTTTGAGACCTGCAAGCCCTGTCATCTGAGCCAACAGACAGGTGTGAGCTGGGGTGTCTGGTGCCATTTGAGATGTCTCAGGGCACCTGGGATTTCCACAAGAGCTGTCAGATATCACACAGGAGATACTGGAGGGAAAGAAACCCAGCATTTAAATCAGCAGCAGTTCTTTCAGGTTTCTCCCCTCACGTTTCCCATTCAAGTATGTTACTCACCCAACCACAAAACTGCTCTTGGTGGGTGTGCTGGCAGTACCAGGCTTCATGAAACCCTCCTGCTTGTTTCTCCTCCACGTCTGAGTTGGCAGAGCAGGGATAGATGAGGCTTTAAAACAACACCTTTAGTCCATAAGAAGCGAGGGGGCAAAATTCGTAACAGGTATTTTTAGTGTTAGGTAAAGCACAGACAGTGAGTCATGCCACAATAACCTAAGCTCAGAACTTCCTCTGTCACGTGGCTGTGTGTCACCAACACTGACATAATTCTGATGTCGAGTTAAGGCAGCAAGGTGCAAAAATAGGATGATTTTCTCCTTACTACAAAGGCGGTAGGATGGGATTGGTGGGAAACTGGATGTTCCGAAGTTTTGGGCAGAAGCAGTGGAAGAAGCCAGGCACTGCACACACCTGCCCAGTTCAGAGATGAAGAGCACCTCTCCCCAGAGACACCAACAAATCAAACCAGGCCAAAATGAAGATATTTCCCCAGCTGTGCCTGAAAAGCTAAATCAGCCCTGGGGATTTATGTGCTGTGTGAAACTGGGCTCTCTAAATGGTGCAGTCTCATGAAGATAAAACTGATACAGGCAAAGCGAAGGAATTGATACCGACAACAGGACTGGAATGGTAATGAACTTTTTCTAACTTCAAAACTTATTCCCAAAGGATCCTGAACCGAGCCTCAGCTCTGCAGGATTCTTTCCCCCATTAATGTCACTTATTGCTTATGTGAATTTGTAAGATGGGAATAGATCCCAGATGTGGGGTTGGGGTACAGACCTCAACTTCATTGTAATTTGCTTGTGAGATTGTAATTTGCTGTACCTTAGATTATAGAGAGATTATCTTAAAAAATAATTTGAGTAATAGTGAGTCTGCAGTGTAAGTGACAGAAATACAGTGCAGATAAAATGACCAGGCACAGGTTTTAACAAAAACAGAAATGAAGGAGACACCAGCCTTAGGGGGATGGAGGTGGGTTTGAATATTCCCAGCAGTGGAGAAGAAGAATGTCCTGTTCTAAGGATCTGGCAGTTCAGTCCCTGCTGAGTTTGCTGTACCAGATGTCTCTTCAAAAAACAGTGTAAAATAAAGTGGAATATGAACTGCCAGGAGCTCTAGGACCACAGAAAACTGGGTTTGGGAGAAATGCATTTCCCTCACCTCTTGGCTTAATCCTACTGACCAGCTGTTTGCCATTGACCTAGGCACTGGAATCTAATGCAAAAAAATTCCATATACAGCAAGGGTAGAGTGGGTTGCACAGTGGGCTAAGCTTTCTCATGCTAATAATTTAGCCTCAGGAATGTGCCTTCTTAGCTCCTTCTGTGAGAAGCGGAGCTGAGCAAACCTCTCTAGAGCACAGCAGACCTAATTTACCTTCTCCAAAGCAAAGCTTTAAGGTGCTTCTTTCTTTTTATCAGCTGCAGTGGTGGAAAAATGTTCTTACACGCTCACATTGATAATCAAGAGTGGTTTACCTGATGCATTGATACATCTCACACCTGCCCTAGCAGGGTGGCTGGGCTGGGGACTCAAAATGTGGAATTGGAAGAGGGAACATTAGCAAAGAAGGAAGAGGGAGGAAAACCAGCCTGGGCACAGTGTGTTGCATAGAAAGTGCACTAAGTAAAGAATGAGGATCACCTGTTTTTGTTTCTGGGTGTTTACAACATCCTTGGTTCCGTGGTAAAGCCACAGAGCTCAGACTCTCTAAATGTAACCACGGCACATGGTTTTGTAGCAGAACACGCTGACAAGTTTTGAGAATATCATATGTGAAAGCCTTGTTTTGTTGTGTGACACTTTTGCTTAAATAGACAATCTCAGTGACACACGTCTTTGATATTTTCATCTAAAAGGAAACAAAAATTGTCTTTTTAAACAGCAGCAGAGATACAGATTCTTTCCTTTGTCTGGAACTTTCTCAGCCTTACCTTTTGTAGGGCTGAAGGGGCAGTAGAGAATATCCTCTCTGAAAATAATTGAATGGTCTGACAAGTGTGTGTCTCAGTCTTGGGAAAGTGAAAATAAAAAGGTCTAGTGAGGAAATTCTGATTTCAAATATGCCCTAAGGACTCATCTCACCTGAATTAGGGACTTAGCATGGTCATGGAGCTTTGCCCTGGAGATCTCAAGAGTGAGATGGAAATTTTCTGCACATGGCAATGATTTTTCTGATGTCATGCATGAAGTGTTTTTCCACATAGAGAGAGTTATATATTCTTTATGTGAGGGCTCAGACTTTACAAATCCAGAACATCATGAAAAAGCAGCAGATGACAGAGTGCTGCTCCCCTGGCAGGGCTGAGGAACAGGGAGTCAAGTGAGGGCAGTCATGGAAGGACTTTGGAAATGTGAGTTTTGGGGGAAGCATTGGAGGAGATGGAGCAAAGACTCAGTGAGCCACGTTGTTCCAAAATTCAGGACCAAGGTCAGGGAATGGAATCCGTGGTTAGAAAATATCCAGAAGCTGGGCTCTGAAGACAGCATTAATGCAACAGGGAGAACCGGGCAGACAAAGCTGAACATAGAGGAGGTAGGGAGACCAAAATAACAACACTCTGAAGGCAACTGTGAGCAAAGCCAGAAGCAGTGGCTTTCTAGAAGTAGATAAAGAGTGGATTTTTTTTGCAATAAAAGGAAAAAGGACATAACATCTCACCTCTGATGAGGTGGGAAAACAATTCCTCCAGCTGAAGAAGCAGGTACTGCAGGATCTCTGTCTGCAATATCTGCTTTTCCTCAGTAGGATCACACTTTTTAAACATTTTTAAACTTTTTTTTTACTTGTAGCTGCATATTGAGCCCTTTGTTGCTGAAGGCCACTGTAGCAGAAAGGTTTATAAAGGTATTGCTCTCTAGTTGACCTTACAAGAATCACTTTTCTGTGTTTGACAGCTTTAATGTATTCTGCATTGCATTGCAAATCCAGAGGAGACAGCACTAATGTGCAATTATAATGGGAAAGAAATTCCTCTCATTTACATGACTGAGATCTGGTACCCATCTTGTGTGAATGAAATTCACTTGAATGAATTTCTTTCTTTTATGTGTTTTAATCCTTTCCAGGCTTAAGTTGCAAATCTGTTCAGTGTATCCCTGTATGATGAACAGCAAGATGGAAAGGTTGTAGGAGCACAAACCAGCTTTTACCTTGTGTTTGACCCTCACTTAACACTTCACCCATGCCTGCAGCTTCTAGGCACTGCTGCTGTGCAGAATAAAGGAGATAAATGGGATGCTCTTCACAGGAAGACCAGCATTTCTCTTCTTTTTAGCACTAAGGTGTAGTTTAATTTTTATTAAATGAATGATCATCCCATGCCTTAACTTCCCCAGTCCCTCAGGACTTTGCCCTCTAAAAAAACACTTTGAGAACTATCACTGAAACTGTTCTGTAAAACAAATGCTTTTAATTTCCTTTTCCCTTTAATTATATTTATTCCTGATAGTGCATTTTGACAAACACCATCTAGGGCTGGATCTATTTACAAAACTTGCAGTGCTGGAACAAGCTGAAAATACTGAGGGAAAATAAAAATAAAAGCAATGTATGTGCTAAGCCCTGGTTGACTTCTGACCAGTTTGACCCAGCCCCTTTCCCTTTGCTTTGCTTATGTCTATTCCCAGGTCTCCTTGTAGATCCCCCTAAGGAATTAAAACCAACAGGTCTTACAGCCACAATGCCTTAAGTGTCTCCATGATTAACAACCCCTAAATTGGTAAAAGGTGGTGTTTCTACCTTAGCATATTATTTGCAGGGAGAAATTACAAAAATATATATATGAATATTATGCTTAAACATTGAGAGAGACATTGAAAATAAGTACAGGAAGCTGAGGAAAGAAGAGCTTAGCGATACAGTGGAGAATGCAATCCTGTGCATTTATTCATTCAGTGGTGAATAAAATTATATCAAATAGCATAAAATGCAACTGCTCTGATACCCCTTGATTTTTTTCCAAAAAACCAGAAAGGTTTCTGATAAATGAGACCCGCCAGCAAGAAATTTAACAACATGTTCCAGGCAGAGTAATACAGAAAGTGTGATCTGGGGGACCTGACTCATCCCAGAACTGATCCCACTGACACATCTCTGGCTGAGCAGCTCGTGGTGCTGCTCCTGCACGCAGCACCAAACACTTCCCGTGGGCTCTGGCACCTCAGCTGGCAGTGAAAACACCCCACGAAGGAGAAGGTGCAGCATTTACTGGCAAAATAATGAGAATAAAATCACCTGGGGCTTCAACATTTGTGAAGGTCCTTCCTGCATTAATGAGTTCAGTCATTAGCAACACACTCTTCCCTTGAGATGGCCAGCCCGAGGAAAATTCCCAGCCCTGCTAAAGATGATCCATCAGCAGTTACAATACCAGCATATCTGAGAGCCTGCCTTAGGCTGTGTCTGCTCCTACCTCTCAGCCTGGACATCATCATCAGGCACAGAAGGAAATATCACATTTATGGAGCTCTGAGAATGGAAGATTTTGTTTCCCTGCCTTTGAACAAAGCAGTTTAAATTTAAATACACTAATGCATCACCAGACCATTTCTCAATGCACACACTTGTCACGATAAATAAGCCAAATCTAAGCAGTGTCACCATTTATAAATGTGTAAAATTATGCTGAATTGGATTAACTGTCTCCATTCACAGCTTATAGGCACTGCTGATTGAGAGGCATGGCTGAAAAAATATTTCATATCTATAGTACCCGTAGCAAACTTGGATGGTACCTTTTAACTAATAGCATTGCCATCAATTTTACCTACAGGGGTACTGGCATTTTAGTGTCTATTTTTGTTTCCTAAAGTTACAAGCAAAATGGAAAAAGGAAATTTAAGGGGCTGCCTCAGACTGCTTTGATCTGCCCACTGTTCCAGTGATGGGTTGGAGGATACATACATTAGTCAGACAAAAAATATCCTCTAAAGCTCTGGATTTTCTGCAGTTGACAGTTTGTAGGCACAGAACCCATTTCTCTCATTTCCTTAGAATAATAAATTCCTTAAGCTCCTTAACATCTTTCCTTTGCTGAAAGGAGTCAGGATGTTGTAAACACCCTCTAACAGCCACCAAAAAAAACTGAATTATATTTTCCCTCCCCAAAAGGCAAAAAGAGTCTTTTACCTGTCTTCTTCCCCTTGATGAATCCAAACAAGAGCCACATCAAAAGCCACTTAAGCTCCATGGGACTTGTCCACATCTCTTCTCCACACCTCTGAGGATGGTGAAGTTTCTCAGAAGTGATGAGCTGCTGCCAGCCAAGCCAAGGAGCTGATTACTGCCTGATGAGGCTGTCTGGGAGCATCACCCACATGTGCAGCGAGGACTTTGGTCAGCAAATCATCATTTTGCTGGCTCTACAGGAAAGAACAAAGGCTGCTTTCTGTTCAGGTATTAGTCTGTTATCCAGGAAACCAAACTCGATGCTCGGTGTGGCAGAGCGTGCCATCGTGTATAGGAAGTGGTTTGACACATCAGAGCTCCTGGCTCCAGAGCTCTTTCACATTTCACTACAGCTGAGGTCAGTAGAAGCAGGAAGACTTTAATAGGTTTGTTCAGGCACTCAGCCCCAAACCTGTAACTGGACAGGTATTAGAGAGGGACCATGGCTGTGGAATAGATGCCTGGTGGGTGACAATGGATCTCAGGCAACATCTGTGGCTCTGCCTGCAAAGAAAAGGTTCCACGGCTTATCCTTTTGGCTTTTCAGAGGTCTTCTGTTAGTGATGATAAAGCCACACTGCATTTGGTTTTGATGGAAGCACGTGTGCAGTTTCTCTGAATCACAGCTGAGCTTCTGAAGGATGGACAGCTTGATTAAAAAAGAAACAAAAACAAACAAAAAACATGAGGGTGAGGCTGGCAGGTTCAGAAAAGATTTCCCTTGCTCCTAAATTGTCTGGGTGTGACATGCTTCAGTGAAATTCTTCCAAATGCCAGTGGAAAACAGGAAATTACCAAGGAAGTATCACACTTTATATGGTTTTTCTTCAGCCATTTCCAAAGAAATTATTTCCTGTTAGTAAGTAGAGAATTAATTGGGATAGGCTATAGAAGAAAACAGATTTAAATTATCTGTCGTATTCTATCATGATTATTACATGCTGAGCATTTCTTTCTCCTTTATAAATCCTCAGTGAATTAAATCTTCTCAACAGGCAGCTAAGGAACAGACGTGATACATTTTTAACTGCTGCTATGGCTGTATCCATCAGTCTGCCACCTTTCTCCTGATAAATCTCCCTTTGCTCTTTCCATGAGAGACTTTGTGCAGCTTTGTGATGCAGGTAACAAATCCTCCTGCAGGGTTTGCCAGCTGCGAGCCTTGGCCAGGAGATTACTTCTCAAATCCAAATGCAATGGGGCATGGAGAACCAGTAAGGCTTCTGAAGCAACTGCTGTGGGTAAAATGCTCTGCTCACCCTGGGACTGCTTCATGCTCCACAGGTATTTACTGCCCTTGCTTTAGTATCAAATCATCTTCCATATTTAACAGTGTAATAGGAAAAGCTCATGCCAAAGCCCTCTGAAGGACTTAGAGAGTTTCACTCCTGAAAAATCTGTCTGAAAGTCTTAGAACTCAGTCCTTCACCTTTTTTCAAGATGCCTGGAGATATGTAACTGCCTGAACCCTGCAGCCATCTGGGCTGGTAAAACATATTTATTGTGTTGCCTGGAAAGAAGTCCCAAACTTTTTATCCTCTCCTTGCTAAATATGGGGTCTGTTCTTTTGAGGTGAAGGGATTTTCTTGCCAACATCTGCTTCAATTTCTTCTATTTCTTGCTTGGTCTAACTATTTAATTCCACAGCTATTTTAATGATGGACACAGAGATGAGGGATATTTTCTGCAGTCCTCCAGCTCAATCTTTCATGCGGCCATTTGCTTTCAGGTAGCAAACCTCAGCACAGGTGAGTAACAGCCACTAAGATTTTATTAGAAAAGGTGAGTTTTTATCCAGGAATGAATTGAAACTACAGTCAGTTGTACTGGAATGAATGGTGACTTCAGGTGGCTCATTGCTACAAACACAGATTGCATGAGAAAGACCTGTAACTCAGCATTTACACCTCTTAAAGGTCAGAAAAAACGGTTATGGTTTGTGAGAGGAATTAGCCAGATCAGCTTTGGGAAATAGGTCAGTTTGCTGAATGATTCTATGAAAAAAACCAGTGGGGATTCTGCAAGGAACAGACCCAAAGCAGAGAGTGGTAGAGAAGGGGAGAGTGAGAACAGAGAGACCCAGCAAGGGGGAAAGGCACCCAGGCACAGATAAAAACTGGGGTTTATGAGAAAAAAAATGTAACTAGCATTATAATTTAGATGATCAACATGAGATATTAGCAACAGAATTAGGTCTGGCAATAAAGGAATGGAGGTGCTGTGAAAACTCAGTGGGTATCTGGGAAGTGGTGGAGGAAAAAAAAAGGAAAAAAAGGCATCTTGAGAATTAAGGAAGATGTAGGAGGAAAAGAAGGTGCTGGGATATCTGTTGCTCCTTGACTTTCCTCCACTGATCAGTAGAGTTTTGCTGCTCGGGTAAGTCCTCTGTCTCAGCAGAGAGCTGGGAGGAAAAGAGCCTGTCACGTAGCTCAGTCCACCACAGACAGGATTATAAAGATTATTTTTATTCAAGATCACAAGATCACAAGTACAGAAATAGAATTGCCATGAAGTAAACCACAAACACAGCTACAGCCTTCTTAGGTCTAGGTTTAACAAGGGCCTTTTAAACCCTGTAAGTACTTTTAAAACTCTGCACAAACTCATTTGGTCTGGAGGAGTGTCCTTTCCTTAAACTGGTCTCTCAGCCAGCTTGAAGAAAGGGCAACACTGTGATCTTATTGCAGGCCTTCCCAGTTCAAAGCAGTTGTAAACATCCATGTAACTCGCTGAAATAAGCAAGCTTTGTGTTTTATTCAACTTTTCTGCTGTGAATCACCCTTATACAAGTCCTCTATTCAAGGGAATAACATTTCATATGGACCTTCCCAGGGAGGGTGTGGGGGTGGCTCTAGCAGCCACCTAAACTCTGTTAATCAGCATATTGCTTTTGCATCCTTAAAATTACAGTAATGCTGGTTGTGAACTCACATTATGCACCCACAAGGGCCCTTCCTAACCTCCACAGCAGCTCCAGCTCTGCTGCAGGGCAGAGGTTTGGGGAAGCCCGAGTTGTTCCACGTCCTCGAAATTATCATCAGAAAATTTTCATCCAACCTAATTATCTATAAAGGTCAAACAGGTTTTAATCACTTTTTATTTCCCATAAAAGTGAGATGGAGCTGACATGAGGCACACAAGTTTCACAACTTAAATGGAGCATCTTTACCATGTCCACAGGGTTCAACTCAAGAGAGAGCTGTATGGTCAGTACAGGTGTCAGAGTTCCCCCTTGAGTCAGTGGAGAGTCAATAAGGGCATGTAGAGAATGATTCACCTCCTCTTCTGAACATCTACATCCACCCGATGATTCACTCTTATCTTTCCTTCTCTCCCTTCCATGCACACAACTGTCAAACCAGCAACACAGGTCTTTTAGGTAGCCCCAGCTGGATGAGACAAATCCATCCTGAAAATCCATCCTAGGTTTGAAAATAGAATTTAAATTGATTGTTTAGTGACTGAGAACAGTCTTTTCTGTCAAATATCCTGGATATGGGTCATAATGGCTCATATTAACTATTCTTTTCTTTGATGCTGAGTTGTGAGATAAATATATAAGGAACATGAAAAACTCTTGGATACATTTAGTTTCCATGTAGTGAGTACTGCCACAATGTTCTTAACACACCAATGCCTAGACTGGGTTCCTTACTACTTCGCCATGCAAATACAGCTGTATTATATACAGAATAGTACAGATCACTTCCTTCCTTCCTTCCTTCCTATTCTTATTTGCAATCATCATTCCCTTGGCCTGAGCAGAAAAAAAAAAAATTGAGGAACTGGTAAATGAAGTGTATTATTGCATGGTCATATTTGCTCCTTCTCTTTTTTTTATTACCAGGAAGTTATAGTGACTCAAGTATATTTAATCCTGTAAAGTGCACAAGCCTTAAGACAGCCCGTACAGTAGCTCCTTACCCAAGACACCATTTCTTTGCTTGATTTCAGGAACAATTTTTATATTATCTGTAAAGTTATGGAAATATAACCTAGATGAATTATGAGGTGAGTATGAAATTTATTGGAAAACCCCTGAAAAGAAAGTGCCCTTAAAGTGGTTCAAAACGGTGTCAAATGGAAGGTCATATTGAGAGGCACTGCTTAACTGCCAGAAGAGAAGGATGCACTGAAAGGTGGTGCCCAGGTGAATCTTTGGTTATTCAGTATTTCCAGCAGTTCCTTGGATGATGACAATGACCAGCTGGCAATGTCACACACGAAGAACTTAAATCTAATTCTGAACTGTACAGCACATGCAAAGAAATCCCTTGTTTTGTGCTGTGACAGTGAAGCCAGGGATAGGATGCTGCCCCTGCTTGTGGGCACTGCCCACTGAGAAAAGCATGGAGCAGCAGTGGGAATGAAAAAGAAAGGACCAAATAACTTGAAGCTGTCTGAGGAATGATGATGGAGAAGGGGACAAGGTAAGAGCCTTAGCAGTGGTAGTGATGGAGCTTGTCTAGGCATGGGCTAGATGAGCCCTCAAATCTCCTTCCAGCACTGGAGTCTAGGGACTATTTAAATAGGGCAGCTTATCCCTTTTTAGAATCCCCTTTGTTAGAGCATCTAAAATCAAGAGAGACAAATGTGAGCAAGTTTTAATGCTCAGTTTGGCACATTCCACTATTCCACCTTTGGCCATTAAATTGCCAAGTGAACTTCCCATGGTTGAAGATTCCTAATTCCCAAGATTTCTAATGGTTGAAGATCACCATTAGAAATCTTTCTGCTGCATGTCAGAAGGCAGCTTTCTGCATCTTCTTTATCTTCATGGGCTGGGTAGATGCTTCTGTTTAGGAAGGCAGAGCTCAGTGCCTTCCTTTAGCTCAGTGAAAACACGGTTAATCTTGTCTGTATGAATTTTGTTGAGTCAGCTCTGAATTTACCACCTCATAGGAAGCTGATGTAGATGTTCCAAGAATTGGGGCTAAATTCTCTGCCACAGAAATTAAAAGCAAACAGTTTCCTTTCAGGTCTTAGACCCTAATGTAGTGCCTTACCCTGGGAGTGAAAAAAAAAACCTTCTGAACTGGATGGATTTTGAGGATTACTTACAGAAAAAATTATGCAAAAAATTAGAACCTCTAAATGCAAATACTAGTGGGAACTATTTAGAGAAGTTCTTCAGCTTGAGTAACTTGGAAAATTTCTACATCTAACCACTAAGCAAGAAAAGTTGGTGTTCAAGTGTGAAAGTTGGTGTGGTAACAAGTACAGAGTGAGAAAATGAAAAGCTGTGTGAAAGCTCAGGATGCATCTTGCTTCAACTAGGCTAAAGAAACAGAAAATAATAGTTTTTCCTTCCTGAGCAGAAATTATTTAAGATGACCCTTTTATTCAGTGCAGAATAAGGGTTCATGCCTTGTTTCTTTGCTTCAAACGAGGCTCAGGATTTTGTCCAACATCTTTGCGATGAATCCCAAATCCTCTTCTTACGGAATCAAATGCATTTCTTCCAATTATTGCCAGAGTAATTCAGGCTGAGATTCATTACAGAATTCAGACCTGATGATTTGGGACAGAATTTCAAAACCATGATTTCCTGTGGTTGCTGTAGGATTTTCTTGGTAGGGCATTTTTCTAATGCACATTCAATGGTTCTCAAACACTGCAGTGACACCAGTATTCAAGCAGTTGTAGATGAGGCAAACTAAAATGGGACAATTAAGCATTAATGAGGGAGCACTGATGTTCAGCAGACCTGGACATTTGAAGACAGAAAATAATGGGTGAGATATTAAATAAATAGCTCTATTTATTTTATTGAGGGGTACTCTTTCCATTCTCTGTGGCCAGTTTTGGTGCAGTTAACATAAAACCATTTTCATTGACTGAGCACTATTTGTGCAGTGGAGAAGGGTGGGGTTGGGATGGGATCCTTGGATTATCAAATCATACAATTATAGAGTCACAGAATGGTTTGGGTTGGAAGGATCAGATCCAGTTTAAGATCATCCAGTTTCAAACCCTCTGTTGTGGGTAGTGCCACCTTCCACTACCCCAGGTTGCTCCAAGCCCTGTCCAACTGGGCTTTGAACAGTTCCAGGGATGGGGAGTCAGCAGTCTCTCTGGGAAACCTGTTCCAGTGCCACAGCACCTTCACAGTAAAGAAATTCTTCCTAATGTCTAATCCAACTCTAATGTCCTTTGGCTTAAGGCCATTTGCTCTTGTCCTATCACTCCATGCCCTTGTGAGAAGTGCCTCTCCAGCCCTCTTGTGAGCCCCCTTTAGATACTGGAATGCTGCTCTAAGGTGTCCCTGACCATGACATGATGGATGTTTGAGGTGCAAAGCTCTGAGTAACTTGACAGGTCTGTGGAGGATTCCAGGGCACTTTGTGTCTTTCTCCTGAGGGAAGTCAACTGCTGAGACAAGATGAGAAAAAAAATTCGGATCGACAAGGTGGTTTTTCACATTTTCACAGTTAATTAGATGTTGGTGTAGACACAGACTTTTGAGTTAGTCACCCATCTGCTGTCCTGTGAAAGGAGAGGAGAAGCAGCAGCTCAGATGACCTATTTCTGATGTCTGCATTGGGCTGAAATGAGCTCCGCTGAGCAGTGGCTGCTTCGCTGCACTGGCTATGAACACCCAAATGCTGCAGGATGTCACATTGGTGTCACATTTGGTTTGAGGATACCCACCAAACCTCCCACCTGGCATTCAGCTGCCACGAACAAACTCTGCCTGCTACAATTAGCACCCAGCATTGCCCTGCATTGCCTTGGTGTCCATAAGTGTCTCCCAGTGCTTAGAGACCTTGGCAAAAACAACCTCCCTACCACCGGGTTTAATCTCTTCAGTCAGATGAGCTAGAAATTTGTCAGCTGTCCTGGATACAGACCCTGTCACCAACCCCACCATCTCTCTGCCTCCTGTGCACAGGTTACAAATGCTGGAGCACAGCAGGTTTGGGGCTGAATTCTAGACAGCTTCACTCTTGAAGAGTAATGCAATTAAAGGTGAAAGCAATGGACTGCAGCTGGCAAATCTATAGTATAGAAAGATCCAAGATGTCCACATGAGACCAAACACCTGTTCTGTTCAGGGCCTCTGATGGTCAATGCCTCTCTACTGTTGTGAGGAAAAGGGAAGAGGAAGATGACCTATTCATTATGCTAATGAAATGCAGCAGTTATTTCCAATTCGTATTTCATGCCTTGGAGCTGTTCTTCCAAGAAAACAGCAGCTATTTATCAGGCTGTTCAACACAAGTACTCTTACCCTGAGGAAGTTCTCCTCTGACCCTAAGGAATTAAAACGTCTACATTTTACAGCCAGACCTTATTTCATCACCTGCATCCATCCAGCTGAGGGAACTGCCTGGTGGTTGGCTTTGGAGGTTGCAGAAGAATCATTCATGTGGGGCAAATGGCCTCAAACTTCCTCCCAGAGATCAGGACAAAGCTCATTGTAACTTAAGGACATTCAGTGCTGAAAAGGGGTCCTCACCCCAAAATGTTGAGCTCAGACAGTCAGTGGATTGGCTTAGAATCTGATTGTATTTACCAACTGCACAAAATGTGCAAATTTTCCTGGAGGTTACCTTCATCCAGCAGAATTCCATCATGTGTGGGATGGTCTTGTGCTTTAAAAGGGTACAGTGACACTGCAGGCAGGAGATCAGATAAAAAAATCAACGTGTGTGATCTTTTATATCTCTTCTGGATGTACGCTTACCCTCTTCTCTATTGATGTCTCTGATTATCACAGTTCAGCCCTTCTGAAATCCTGTCTATTTTGATCCCTGCATGGTGATAACCAAGGACAACCCTATACAGTCCTCTGAAGAAAGCATTAAACAATCTCATAATTTTAGGTTCTGTCCTAAGGTGGATGGTTCCAACTCCTAAATTTCTTTTTTTCTAGTTCCCAGAGATTAACATTCTCTCATCCTGAGAGTTTGACTTGCAACTTACTTTTAATATAGGGGATTATTAAATAAGTCTCTGAAAGTGAGAATATTTTGGGTAAAGAGTTTCACATGTCCCCATGTCACACAGAGGCTGATGTCACTTGTGTTGAAGGAACAAAGAGAGGACAATTTCCAGGGTTTGATTTACTTCCTATCAGCCAGACTGCCCCTCACTCAGATGCCCTCATGACCATCTTCATTATAGCTGTCACCTGCACGGTACAAAGAGTAGCACTCAAAAAACATCTCATTAGCCGTTTTCATGGTGAGCAAGTGGAAAACCTGAATATGTGATGTGACTAATAAACGCCAGACACTGAGCCTCCTCAATTTGGAGTGGTTTTGTCAGGTCATTTAAAGTTAGAAGTGGAAAGTAGTCCAGATGCTCTGCCAGATATATGCAGCTTAGACTATAAAAGACTAGATGAAAGATAATATGAAAAAATAAATCATAATAGAATTATAGTATCTATGTGCTTCGTGGTTCAGTATTCACATCTGTATCATCCCACTTCAGTGGGATCAAGAAAATTCAAAAATTAAATATTTGTACAAAGACAGTAACTGCACCCATTTTAATGCAACTGGGTTTCCATCCTGGCTGCTGTGGCGTCTCAAATGTCCATGCACAACCAAACCTCATCTTCTCACACTCACCAAAAAGTGACCTTTTCTGAGCAGAGCTGCTGGCACTCACTGATTGTCACAGGCACTGCTGTGAGCAGTGAGTGGCACAGCCTGGCTCTCTGAGTGTGAGCACGGTGGCACAGCCTGGATCTGCCCTTGGAATGCTCCATTCTGGCAACAAATGCTGGCATTTCAAAGCTCCAGTGTGGAGCTTTGAAATGAGGAATCATGAATGAGGAATGAGGAATCATAACCAACAAATGAGAATTTCCAATACATGGGAAACCAGAGGAGCTAAGAGAGGGAGAGCTTCATGAGAAGGACCTGCTGCCAAAGGCAACAAGCATCAGAAGGAGCCCACGAAGCCTTGAGAGGCTGCCTAGAACAGAGGCTAGAGAGTGTTACAGGAAAAAAATTTATTAAAAAGACCTTCAAAGGATACATCTTGGGCAGTGCAAGAGCCTGGCTGTGGCTACACCCAAGATGGACGACTGGTCGCATGTTTTCACATTTTTATAAGTTTTGGTCCATTTTCATATTGGTGTTAATTGTCCAATTACAGCTCCAGGTTATGAAGTCCCATCCTCTCAATTTGCTGCTGTTTATACTTTTTGGGCCTGAAGCTGCAACAGTGTCCTTGGTTCTCAGGCTGGAAAAGGATCGTTTTGTCTAACTAAACTGTGAAGAGAATTTGCTAACTCTCTATATGTTGGTTTATATCTTGGCTGGTTTTGTGCACAGGAATGCAGAAAAAGGCATCCTTCAGGTCTATAACAGTAAACCACCTTAATTCATCTGTCAGTGTGGTGAAAAGGGTGTAGAGATTGGCTGCCACTGGGTGTATGTCCTCTGTAATTTTGTTAATTCTTCTTAAATCTTGCACTAATTGATAACTCTTACTATCTGAGGACACAGCTAAGAGCACCTCATCCTAATTTTGGCTCCTCCACTAACTCCAAATGTGGATTGGGGAAGTAATTTCCTTGCCTTTCCCCTTGCCCAACACCTGTAAACTCTTGGTTACAATAAATTCTTGATAAAACCTTCATGCTAACTGCAGAGATGTCTTTATGTTCTAAGACAGGACTCTGTCTTAGAATCACAGAATCATTTGGGTAGAAAGGGACCATAAAGATCACTTTGTTACACCCCCCTGCCATGGGCAGGGACACCTTCCACTGTCCCAGGTTGCTCCAAGCCCAGTCCAACCTGGCCTTGGACACTTTCAGCAATGGGGCAGCCACAGCTTCTCCAGGCAACCTGTGCCAGAGCTCACTACACACACAGTAAAGAATTTCTTCCTGAGAAGAATCTAACTCTGTCCTCTATCAGGTTAAAGCCATCCCCCCTTGTCCTGTCACTCCAGGCTCTCATACAAAATCCCTTTACAGCTCTCTTGGAGACTGCTTAGGTACTGGGAAGTGTCTGAAGTTCTCCCCAGACCATTCTCTTTCCTGGGCTGAAGGATCATTGAAAACATCTCCTCCTAATTCTGAATAACTAGAAAACAACAGAGCAGAAATTTAGTCAAAATGTCTCTACCTTACATTTAAAAAGAAAGAGAGAAAAGCTTCATTTGTTTTTGCTTCAGGAAGCTGTCTGCACCAACGGAGAAGAAAGTCCCTTTCTAAAATAACAAGAAATTCATTAGCACTGCTTGTACTTTTTTAAGGTCACCATTACAGATATTTTTGATAACACATCCTTTTACGTACATGTGGTCTGGTCTGATGGTGGAGATAATGCTGTTTACCTGAAGAGTAGGTTTGGGGTGGGGTTTTTTTAATGTCTTCCTTGTTTTTCAGGAACAGAAACATGGACAATTGCTCACACCAGGCCATTGCTCATTTATGGTTAAGGCATTGGAATGAGTGTAGAAGGAAAAACAAGGCACATGGTGAACATTGTCAGGTTGAAAAAGATGAAAGCTCAGTGTTCAATTTCCATCATTTGCCTTCCATGATACAATGATCTGATCCATGGTGGGACTTTAGAGGACTCTATCTCATCAAAGACTTTAGAGGATTCTATCTCTGGCTACATTGCTTTTTTTTTTTTTAATAAGAAATATAAGAGTTGACAGGCTGGGCTACATTACCTGTCAGGATAGTTCAGTATCAGGCCTTTTTCAGTAATCAGGATAATATTTCTGAAGGAAGAGGCAAGAAATCCTGCCCAGAAAAATGCAGAATAATCAGCCTTTGTTCCTAATCTTGTTTTAACTTCCAGTCATTAGGTTGTTTTATAACATATACAAGTTTTTCTGTCTTGAATGATATACACTCAGAATAAACACACAGCTCTTGGTTTCTTACTCGAGCAGCGTCTTGTGAATTGTAGAGTGATCAAAATTGTTTGCATGGCAAACAATTACGTATTTTCATAAAATTAAAATATGACCCAAAATAAGTCCTAGGATATATACAGTGATACAAAGTGGAATATGGAAAGTGTCCCAGTAAATTAGGAAAGTGCTGTTCCAAGGATTGTGTTCTAGAGATGATTGACCACCTGGCCACAGCCCGTGCTTAAAAATGTATTGGGCATCTCAGTTTTAGAAAGCTAAACCTGGATGAGATTAATTATATTCTAATTGTATAAGACAACATCCCTGAGTCCATATATCCATATATATGGTCCTCTTGTGAGATGGGAAGTGTAACTTCTAAACAGCTGGAAATTGCTGCTTGGGGCTTGAGGAAGTTCCAAATCCTAAAGCAGAGTCATATCCCTTAGACCAGACTGGTCAGGGATGAGGATGTTCCAGTGTTCCTGTCTCTGTTGGAATCACACATCCCTGTGGCAAAAACAATCTGGAAGGGCTGGCATGTAAGTCCTCCACCACTACCCTAAACCAGCATTTCTTCATTCAACAGAGTCTGAACATCTGTCTTTGCTTCAAAACTTCACCTGGAATATCAATGCCACTGGACACACTTCAGGGTCCAGGATGCTGCACTTGATCCACATGGGAAGAAATCCACACAAAAAGACAGACAAGACCACATCCCAGCACAAAATTCTGCATGGAAAAGAAGCTGAATTTCTGTTTAAAAGCTGGGAATCCCTAATGGAGAAAGAGAACTCCTTTTGACATTTTCCCAGTGGTCAGAGTTCTTGGAGAGTAAATCCAGAGCAAGTCTGGATGCTAAATCTTCTCCATCATCTCTCTGGAGAAGTACAGCAAGTACCAAAGCCATAGAAATAAGCACAGATTCATCAAACAGTTCAGATTGGAAACAAGGCTGGTAAGGAGATCCCACCTGGATTTGTTCACTTGGGGCTTGCAAACCTCCAAGGATAGCAACTGCTCAACCTCTCTGGGCAATCTGTTACTATCCATGAGCATCTCAGTGCCCATTAATGTGCTTCTAACACCAAATAGTTCTGTTTATGCCAAGAATGTCGTGACAGCCACCATGACAGGACAGCAGAGAATTCTCTTTGAACTTCAAGTTCTTGGACTCAGCTGTTTTGAGCTAAAAACAGTGGTTCATGAGAATTTGGTATCAATCTTGAGCAAGCGGAAGGGTAACCTCACCTATCTGTGAATCATCAGAGCAGAGGCATTTCCAGAGCGATGTCGCTCCGCTCGATAACAACCCACAGTTCTTAGAATTCAATCTCATATCCAGAATTTTATTTCAGTCCAAAAAGACTACCCGTAAATTTGGACAGAGCTTTCATTTAGATGTTTGTAAAGCTGATTTTCTTCACCACTTCCAAACCCTCCTTCACTGTTTGCCTTGGCTTACAGTATCTTTCTCAGTTATTAGTTTTAAAACTGGTGACCAATGCAACAGAGGTTTAACCATCCCCCTCATTTTCATAAAATCACAGAATCATAGAACATTTAAAGCTGGAAGTGACACACAGGGATGACTGAGTTCAACTCCCAGCAAAGGTTCTTAGTCCAGATCTTTGTAGGTCCATCTCAACTCAGGATCTTCTAGAATTCTAAAAAGACAAACCTCCTGAAATCCCTCCAGTTTCTCAGGCAGTGGGATTTTCAGCATGTAAGAAACCTGCATTTTGGCACAGAGACCCACTGTGGCTAACACGGGGGAGTTCTGAATAACTTCTTATCCAAATCCTTCTTCTAGCAAAGCAGCACAACCCTTTTTTTCCTCAGTGATGGCAGATAACCCATCTGTACTGAGTCTAGTCATGTGTAATATTTTCACTGTTATGTTTTTGACATTTTCTCACTTCTTCAAACAAGCTTGAGACGGTGGTGGTACGACAAAATGGTCATTTCCTCATTTAAAGTGTGTTTTTTTTCCCATGGCTGGCCAAACAAAACCACTCCCTGTGCAGTGTCAAAAGCAACGGAGTTTTCTATAGTTGTCATCAAAAATATTGAAGTATGTGTGTTGGAAACTTCATCTGTGATGAAATGTTTCTGTTCTGAGACATTTCTTACTCATTTTAGGTATGGAACTCAGCCAAAGTAAGAAACTAGGTGAAAATGTGAAGCAAGTAAAAAATAGGGGAAAAACCCCCACAATTTTCTGGGGGTTTGGGTTATTCTATATATGGCAAAAGGCACTGTTTCCTTCACTGCTTTAACAGTCACATTTTCAGCTGTTTCCTTAGCAGAAGAAAGAATATTTCAAATGCCTTTCTAACCATTTTCAATTCCTTCAGGTTGCTACTCCTTGAAGTTTGGGTTTTCTTTTTTTTTAAGGCAGCAAATCTAAGCTGATCTTCCCAAGCCAGGACAAGTTTTCCACTGGGACTTTCCTCTTCATATTTCATTTTGCCCTGTGGGTAAAGCTGAAGATCATTGCGAGGACAACAGCAAGAGCATTTTCTTGCGGGGGG
>VXAX01000756.1:43513-87021 GCA_013399835.1 Leptocoma aspasia
CTGGCCCGGGGCCACCCCCCCAACCCCCCCCTCCAGCCCCTCCCGCCTCTCCCAGCCTCCGGGAATTGCCGTGCCGCCCTCCCAATCTCCGGGAATTGCCGTGCCCGGCTCCCAGTCCCTACCGGTCCGTACCGGGACGGCCGTGAGGGCTCGCAATGGCGGCGGTGCCGCTCCCTCCTCCCGCCGCCGGGGGGCGCTGGCGCGGCGGCGGCGCGGGGCGCGGTGCGCAGGCGCGGCCCTTCCCGGCCTGCTCAGCGCCGGCTCATGGCGGNTGGACTGGACATTAGGGAGAATTTCTTATCAGAAAGGGTGGAACAGTGTTGGAACAGACTGCCCAGGTAGTTGGTGAAGTCCCCATCTCTGCAGGTGTCCGAGGAAAGACTGGATGTGGCACCGAGTGCTTTGGTCAGGGTGACAAGGTGGTCTTCGGGCCACTGAGTCACGGGTTGGACTCAGTGATCTCAGAGGTCTTTTCCAACTTGATTGATTCTGATTCCCCAGTGCATCCTGTCTCCCCCTGGACAGCACCACTCCTGCTGCCAAAATCCCACTGCTGTGTGGCAGGTGGGAATTCCTACAACACCCTGTCCTCATCCTGTGAATGGTGCCTTCATAACCGAGGCAAGATGTTTAATAATCTTCAAAATCTTTTTCTTTTTGAAGTAAACTTCTTGCTGTTGAGCTCTAATTGTTCATAAATCACTGCAGGATTAAATGAATTCTTGAACAGTTTTCATCACCTTTCAAACTGTGGCTTTTATGCAGCTTTGCTTTAGTTATGTGTATTTACCACCAGCCAGAAAAAGGTCAAATTTCTGTGGCTTTAGGAAAAGTGAAATAAAAGGTGGTGTACCCACAGATGCAAACTACTTGCAAATAACCTGGAAATAGGTTTGTGGTGTCATCTGGAGTTGTTTTTTTCTTTTGTCTTTCAGTTTTAAATTGAAGAGAAAATGTCACTTTACGATGACTTGGGGGTTGAGACCAGCGATTCCAAAACAGAAGGCTGGTCCAAGAATTTCAAACTGCTGCAGTCTCAGTTGCAGGTGAAGAAGGCAGCTCTCACACAAGCAAAGGTACAGTCCCTTTGTGGTTTTGCTTTCTGTTTTTCAGGCTTTTTTCGTGTTCAGTTCATTGTGTTTGTGACCTCAGAATTCCGATTTAGGTTAATTTTGCTGGCATTTGTCTATGAGTTTGTAGCAAAGAGCCTGGCACAGCTGAAGGGGAAAAAGGGAAAATGCATTTTTCTTGGTGTGTCTTAGAGGGAGTGTTGCAGAACTAAAACTGAAGGAAGCACTGATGTGTGTTCTGCAAACCTCTGAGCTTTTAACCAGCAGAGCCAAAGGCTGAACTTTCAAGTTTAGCTTGAAAGATAATAAAAGTCAGCTTTATACATTTTTTTAATGTAAGTAGGGGTCACACTGTGATTGGTTATTTACACATTTACGTCATTTTATGGTTGTTATTTAAAAGACTCTTAGTTCTAACCTTCAAATCATTATGTATTGGAAATCAAATCGTTATGTATTAGAAATTTTTACAGCAAGTATTTCCAGATACTGGAAATGATGAAAGGGAAGACTGCAAGATGATTCTTATTAGACTGTGACAGAGCCATTTTCTCTTTTTGTTGCTGCTTCTTTTTATTTCACCCTTTTTCTTTGAGCAGTGTTGTTGTTTTGGTTCAGGCAGGACACAGGTGCTCTTTGGGGTGTGTAGGTTCTGTGGTGAAACTACTTAATTAAAAGAAGAAGCAGTAGCACTGATGCCAGATACTTAAGTAGCCACAGCATTTTTCACTGGAATTACTCCTGCTGAAATTTGGGGCAGGATTTAATTGATAATTGGAACAAACTGCATGGATGAAATTTTCTGGCTGCTGTATTAGTTATGTTCTTTGTCCATGTAACTGATGGGCAGTGTATCCATAGCCTAACAGAAGAACAGAATAGGATTAGAAAACTAAAGAGCTCAGAAGAGATTAAAATATTTTATCTGATGATAAATGGGAAGAACACTAGATTTTTGGAATAAATCTGAGTTTCTTAGAAATTAACTCAATTCAAACTCACCTGAAGTGATTGGATGAATTTTTAATGTGTGTTTCTGGTCCCTGTCAAAACCTAGGACCATTCATTTACCACAGCAAAGTATATTAAGTAATCTGATTTTTAGAAAACTGCTTCATCTTTTTTAGACATTGTCTGTTTTGGTGATTTTTGCAGAGCCAGAGAACAAAACAAACCACAGTCCTTGCTCCAGTGATTGACCTGAAACGAGGCAGCTCCTCTGATGAGAGACAGATCGTGGACACACCCCCTCATGTAGCAGCTGGGCTAAAGGTAGGACCAGGGCAGCTAAAAATTCCAAATGTTTTGGAAGTTGGATGTTTCCTAATGGTAAAAAAAAAAGTGATTATTTTCTGAGAATGTCTTCCTCTGCTGAGAGTTCTTTAATTAACATTTCAACTTTATTCAGATTTCCGTGTGGTACAGCATGGAATTACCACAGTTAATGTGCAGTTGTTAAAACAGTGTTCTTAGAATCCTGGACAGCTTCAAATTATTTGGCAAGACAACAATTTGGGCAGCTAAATAATGACTATAATTGTGATTGCACCAGTGTTGGAACTGGACCTGTATAACAATCAACTGAAAAATAAAAGAAAAGCCACCTAACCTTTTAAATGGATTTCTCATGGTAAGGATTCAAGAGAAACTCTCTCCCTGCAGCTTTTTCAAAGAAAAAGTTCTGAAATGGTTCTTTCAGATTAGAGAACAGTCTGTGTGCCTCTGTTGGTATTACATTAATAGCAGCTGATAAAAAGCCTGATGAGATTGTGTGGGAGGACGCTGGCAGATGGTTGCAGCAGCAAGATTCCATAAAGCTTCTAATAATGCATTAGTGGGATTTGAAAAGTTCCTGTCTCTGCTGCTTTGCATTTTGCAACGGGAGGGGGTGGTTCTTTCTTCATGGGAAAAATGTGATGTAATGAGAGACTGGATGAAATGTTAGTTTTAAATAAAGCTAAGATTTCTTCTAGCACCAGTGGGATTAGGATATTACGTGGCATTACAGAAGGCAGGAATCGACAGTGTTAAATTTTTGCTTTCCAACTGGGTGTTGTTTTCTGATCTCAGCTAAAAAAAAATTATTTTTTTTTTTTCAGGATCCTGTCCCTAGTGGTTTTTCTGCAGGAGATGTGTTGATTCCCCTGGCAGATGAGTATGATCCCATGTTCCCAAATGACTACGAAAAAGTGGTGAAACGTCAGAGAGAGGAACGGCAGCGGCAGCGGGAGCTGGAGAGGCAGAAAGAGATTGAAGAGAGAGAAAAGTAAGGCTTTTGTTTAAAGGCTTGATATAGTCACTCTTACCTAAATAGACATGTCAGTTTGTTTAATATATCTCTCTATTTTCATGGAAGTTCTTAGAGGTTTTGGGAATACTGCGTGCTTGTAGAAACAAGTGCAGTGTTTTAATTAATATGTTTTAATGTTCTTGGTAAAAATCACCTAACAGTGCAAAAACAATAAGAATTATCAACTTTGCAGCATCTTTGGTTGAAAGACCCTTGTCAAAATTATTCTAAATTTACTTTGTTTCAATAATGGCAGCAATATTTGGGTACTTCATGCATCATTATCAGACTTTGATCTTGCAGATGTTTTAGAGTATTCGATGTTGGTGTCACCTGACTACAGGAAAATCTTTTCAACACTCAGTGGTGAACCATCCTTTGTGCTTCTAAAAAACTGATCCATGGATGCATTCAGTTTTAAATGTAGCTAGTACAGCCTTTGAGAGGCATAGTTGCGTTTCCTTTTTTAATACTCTGCAATCAGTAATTTAATTATTAAGTAAGTTAATTATGTGTTTACTAATCTATTGTCTATGGATGAAAGAAAATACTGCTTTATTTTTAATGCCCTTTCCCTGAAATAAGAAATCTCTGTAATCATGTTAAGGAAGTTGAATGCAGATTCAGTATCTGATTGCTATAAGTGGTAAAATGTCTGCCAGCCAGGCAGATCACATTTGCTCATTTCAAGTGAAGTGAATAAACCATCTTCATCACAGTATGAATTATCTGAAGTCTGGAATTACAGTTCTGCTGCCCTGTTTAGATTGTGGAAATTAATATTTCTAGTCATTGGGACTTCTCTGTCTTCTCTTGGTTATATCTTCGTTGTTTTGATGGAGGAGGAATGCCTGGGGCTCTGCCCTATTGGCATGCAAGACCTCAGGAATCTGGGATGTCACTCACACAGCTGCAGCACTGACTGCCCTTTACTTGTTTTTGTACTTGTGTGTGGACCAAGAGTCTTTATACATATAAACATTAGAAAAAAGAGGTGAAAAATGCATAATAGATTTTCATTTCAAACTGGGGAAACAATCTCAGCCAAACCTGCGTCAGATGTGTGCTTTGGGAGTACAGGCTGGACATTTGTTTTGATTTCATAGTGCAGAGATTCAGAAATTCTGTGTGGTTCCACAGCAGGATGTTTTTATCATCCTTTAGCACAGTTTTGGTGGCTGTGCTAGGAATGAGATCTGATTTGTGCACCAGGCGTTGCTCTTAACTTTTGAGGTAAAGTGCTTTTTATTTTTGTTGTATTAAAATGAGTAATATCCTGATCACATCAGATAACAGCTGAAGTGCAAACAAATCTTGAAGCATTCCTTACTTCACATTAGAAGTTATTCCTGAATATTAATTGCCAAGCAAGCTTCTCAACAATCTGATGTTTAAGCATGAGGATATTTTTTTATTGAGTAAATGATACTACTCTGTATAGGATGGGAAATGTAGAAGGGATTCTGTCCAAAACAGGGTGTTTGAATAATTAATGTCTGTTACCTTGCTCTCTGTTCCACAGAGACACCTGTCTCCACAGTAGTCATTCAGTCACTCTGGTCTGTTTGGACAGGAGTTATTCAGGTGCTTTCTCCTTTCCATGCATTCTTCTTGGCTGACTTGCAAGTGGAAAATGATTTTGGCTTAGATCCATCTTTCGTTTTACCAAAAATGGCCCATGAGTGTAAAAGCAAAGAAACAAATGGTGAAGGTGTTAACTTGCACTTTCATGGGAAGCATGTTAAATGCCAGTTGGATGGAGCAGAATGATTCACCCTGCAGAGGTGGGATCACAAATTAAAACAAGGAGTTAACTTCCATGGTTTCTGATCCTAACTTGCTGTGTCTCCTAGAAGGCGTAAAGACAGACATGAAGCCAGTGGGTTTTCAAGGCGACCAGATCCAGATTCTGATGAAGATGAAGATTATGAAAGGGAGAGACGGAAAAGAAGTAAGGGAACTGCTTATGGTTTTGGTGTGGAAACAGGAGAAAGAGAGGGAGGGGAATTCACAGTTCTATTTCATGGATTCTGTATTTCTCTGTCCTCACATGAGTATACTATTAATTCTGAGCCTTTAGAATAAATCTGGTATTTTATTACAACATAATATAAATGCAGAACATAATATAATGCAGAGCAGTGGTATTTTTCCGTGGAGGCGGATGGCAGCCAAATTACTTGTGGAAATACCTCTGTTTAACCTTAGTTTGTAGATACCTGTTGTAAGTTCCTGCATGGTGTAGGTTCCAGGGAAGGGGTGAGGCATGACATAAAATCAGGCTGTAAGAATCACTGAGTTTTCACAATTGCAGCTTTTCACTCCTGCATTTGTTACATCAGTGCCCTTAGAGTTTGTCAGGTGATGTGGATCAGAAATACATCTTTGCATAAACAAAATTAATCTTTATTCTCTTTCAGTGAAGTTACAGTAAATAATTCAGGTCTGTTGTGATATCCTCCAAGTGTGTTGTGTTCCGTTTTGCTCATAGGTATGGGAGGAGCTGCCATTGCACCACCCACTTCTCTCGTTGAGAAGGACAAAGAACGTGAGTACTCCAAAATCCTCTTCTCTAAACCCAGCAGTGTTAATTTCTCACTCAGCTTTCTATTTAGTTAAGTCCTCCTGCTTTTCCCATTGGATTCTTTGTAGCAGCAGGACACAAACAAGTTCTTTGTTCATGGGGACAGGCTGTGGGGGACCTGTGATGCTGCCCTGCTTCACATCTCTGTTCTGAAGAAATCTTTATTGCTGGACCAGTGGCTTGGCAAACTGAGCTCTTACAGCCATGTGCCACTTCTGATATGAAAGAAGAAATGTCACAGGCAGGTTTCTCTGGGTAGACTAGAAACCTCCTCAGTGTGGAGAGGGAATTTTTCCATTGCTCTTTCCTTGAGGAGGTACTTAGTGAATATCTTTTCTAAAGGAGTTATGCACTAGAGACAGAATTTTATATATTTTTTCAGGATGCAGTTTAGCTGAAGAGATTTGTTGTGTAGTGTTTGTGTGAGGATCTCAGTTGTCCACGAGATGGCATCATCCTGCTACAGGAACACAACCATTCCCTTTTCTTTTCCCATATTTAACTGTTGTAAATTTTAAAATTTAAAATAATGACCAGTATGTTGTCTACTTTAAAAAATAATAAAAAGAAAACATCCTACGCACATAAACTTTTCTTTGGGAGTCCTTATTGTATTTATGAGAAGATTAAAATTTTAAAAATACCTCAAAGCTTAAGTGAATGATACAGTGAAAGCATTTAACATGTGTAAACATTCAAAACAGAAAGACATTGTTTTGAGTAAATAATTAAGAGTAATTGATCAGTGTCAAGGAAAAGTAAATATAGGCTGGAAATAGTAGAAATATCCATAAGGGGATAGCTTTTAAAATGTGACATGGTCCCACAGAGAAACCTTTGTATGGCTTCTTACTTGATGCTCAAACCCAGGCTGGAAGAAAAGAAGATGATACTGGTGTAGCAAAAATCCCATAGTCCAGTCCGTCTGCTGTTTAAATAGGAATTCTTTTTCCTCATATTATATTCTCAAGCATCACATCTGACCTTTTATTTGATAACATACAAGAGCTTGTATACAAGAAAATATTCTAAAATTAATACTCTGATAAAACTCCATAAGTCCATTCAAAAGTGATTTTTTCTCTAGTGTTCTAGTAGGCTTTTTTTTTCATTTTGCTATTTGCCTTGTCAGTGGAAGGTGATTTAATAATCTAACCAGTATGATTGAGATATCCATCCCCATTCCCAGGAAGAGCTGCAGTTCAGAAATTCCCAGTGAGATAAGTTGCATTCATTGTTTTTAATAGACTGGTTTCTCTTCTCTGCAGATGTGCAGTGTATTTTTATTGCAGTCCTTGGGCTTTGAGTTGTGTGCATTGATCTATTTTTGTCATAATTCTGATGAATGGGAGTTTGTCCTCCAGATAATCTCTTTGCAGTTCAGGTGGTCTCTTAATGTTCCTTTTCTCCATTTAATAAGAGGTTAATAAATGCATTGTAGAGCATTTAATAAGAGGTTAATAAATGCATGATAGAGCGTCCAATGAGGAAAACCCAGAATAATTCAGATGTTGTTTCTGAGAGAGAGAGAGAGGTGAGGGGATGTTAAAACAGCATCTGCAAAGGAAACATTCTTCTGATTTGGATTTCTGTGGAAGACCTTTTCATAGTTTGTTAGGATTTTATTGAAAAAACCCCAAATGTCTCTGTTTTCTCCAGCTGTAGCATCATTCCCATACGAGGAGGAGTCAAGACCTCGGGCACCTTCTTCCAAAGCAGCAATTCCTCCTCCAGTGTATGATGAGCCAGAGAGACCTCGTTCCCCCACGGGACCCAGCAACTCCTTCCTTGCCAACATGGGGTAAATAAATGAGTGACTCCTGCACATTTTGTGGGAAAAGGTGGTGGAAACCAAAAGCTGAAGTAGTTTGTCAGGAGAGAAGAGCACAACCCATTGCATGTGTGTGGTTAGTGTGAGTACAGAGAGTCCAGACTGTCAGGATACAGGAAAAAATGTGGATTGACAGGACTGGGGGAAACACATCTCAGGTGGTTGCATTCAAGGCTGTGCTTTTAAGCCACACTCCAGCACAAAGTGTTTATTGCCTGCACAAGCCAGACAGTGGAGTGTACTTGAAAACACAGCTGGCATGTTAATTCTTCTAGGTTTCTTTTCCAGCTTTGTCTTAAATTTGCTACATACCAGCAAATTGATAATTCAAATCATTTCAGCTCTGCTTCGTTCAAAAATTCAGAGTGTATTTGCATGAATGTAGCAGCCCTGGCTGCAAATCTGCCCATTTACTTTCCTGCCTTGTATGTGATGTGTTAACTACCACGGCAACAAATGAAGGTGAATCTAAAGCAAAAAACAGCTTAGAGACCTCATTTTTGAGCTTGGTGGGTTTTTTTTAATTGTACAGAAAAAGATAACCAAACTTGGTACTGTTGGACCAGCTTGTGCATTGTTACCACCTCTAATTAGTAGTACCATGGAACCCTCACTTCATTGAAGGAAGGGCTAAAAATCTGACCTAACCTGCCTTAATTTGAGCACACAATTGGCTATTTCTTCTGTGACTTAGTGTTTTAGTCTTTCAGCATTACATAGCCAGACTTTTTAGCCTTTTGCTTAGAAAAAAATCATGTGACTTGTGGAAGCTCCTGTACTTTCTGCCCCTGTGTAAGGAAGTTTTAGGAGGTAGAATATTTGAGCACTCAGGAGAAATGCAGTGTTAATGTTTTGTGGAAGAAATCTTTACAAACTGATTTTTTTTTTCTCATTGCAGGGGCACAGTAGCTCACAAAATCATGCAGAAATATGGTTTCAGAGAGGGCCAGGGGCTGGGCAAACATGAACAGGGGCTCAGCACAGCACTGTCAGTAGAGAAAACAAGCAAGAGGGGTGGCAAGATCATTGTTGGTGAATCTACGGAGAAAGGTAATTGTGTCCTTGTTAAAAACATTGGAGTTGGAAAAATGACTCATTTGTTCTTGTGGAAATTTACATTTTTTTATCTTTTTGTAAAGTGATCGTGTATGCATTTTTTTTTAGCTCATCCTCCCCCTTAACTCCATCAGTTGTCCTCCTTTAGTGTTGGGGAAGCATCTTCACTTCCAGGGCTGATCCTGCTCTGCCCTGATGGCTTTTTCCCTGTCACATCCTGTTGATACTGCTCTCATTTCCCTGCTCTTGTCTGATCTTGAGACAACATCCAGGCTTCTAAGCACAAGTGGTGGCAGTCAGAATACTTTTAGTCTTGTAGTTCTCATGATACAATTCTGAGCTTAGGAATTGTTTCCCTCAAAGAAGTAGTACATTGTCAGTGTTACTGCTTAATTCACACCATTGGAATTGATTTTTCTGCTTACTGTCATTCCAGGTTGTGAATAACATGCACAAGTTGTGAATAACTGCTCCTCACCAATATGAAACTACATTTTGTGGCTTTTATTCCATTGTTTGATCAATAAGATTGTGATAAAAGTCCCTAATTGAGCTTTAATCTTAAATTATAGCATGATTCACTGTTCTGTCTTCAAACAGAAACGGGCAAGAAGGCGGATTCTAACCCCTTAACTGAGATACTGAAATGCCCAACTAAAGTGGTCTTACTGAGGGTGAGTTGGGAGTAAGGGAAGGTGTCTTGGTGTTGAAATGTTTAAACCTCTGTTCCTGATACAAAACTGCCCAGTTCAAGTGGTTCTGGCCTGCACCCACGTGGTGTTCTGTGTTCTAGAGAAATTATGTGACTTCCTGGGGTACAAGCTGTGACTTTAAATCAACACTGCTTTAAATGGTGCAGTTCCCTTGTTTTAGGGACAGGGATCTGTCTCCTGTAGCTCTTAAGCTTTTAAAGTATTTGTGGTCACAGTTCACAGAGCATCTGTGATTTGTCTGCACAATCCCCTGCACAGACTCCATCCAGTGAGTTGGGTTTATTCTTTGACTTTCAGAACATGGTTGGTGCTGGGGAGGTGGATGAAGATCTTGAAGTTGAAACTAAGGAGGAATGTGAGAAATACGGCAAGGTTGGGAAATGTGTCATCTTTGAGGTAAGAGATAATCTGTCTCTCTTTTTGGCTGCTCTGAAAGTAAACTGGGCACTCATCCCTCACAACTGGGGTGTTACTGCCTAAGAGGGGGCATACACAGATCTCTCAGGGTCCTTTACTGAGTTGGAATTCAGGATTTTCTCTATCTGTAAGATACAAGCTTCTACTAATAGCAGGTGTGCAAAAATAACTTGAGTAGTATGTTTTTGAAACCTTTTTATTTTGTTCTTTCACTCGCTTTGTGAAGAACAGCAGTCGAAAACAATGTTCTCATTACTGTTTTAATTACTTATGGCTTGGGGTTTTTGTTTTGTTTCAGATCCCTGGTGCCCCTGATGATGAAGCTGTAAGAATATTTTTAGAGTTTGAACGGGTTGAATCTGCCATCAAAGGTAGGATCCTAAATGTTGTCCTGTGAACTTCAGAGTTAACTTCTCTAGAGAGGTTAAACAGTCACTGGTCAGTCTGTTTAGTTACAGAGATGTTTATTTTATTGAATTGCTGCTTGCTGATCTGCTCTTTGTTTCAATTCCAGCTGTTGTGGATCTAAATGGAAGATATTTTGGAGGCAGAGTGGTGAAGGCTTGTTTCTACAACCTGGACAAGTTCAGAGTGCTGGATCTGGCGGAACAAGTTTGATTTTAAAAATCTAAGCTCGAGGTGTCATTGTTTTGGCAATCACGTTTTCAGCAGTAGGCTGGGAATAAAGAAGAGAAAAGTAGCTTTCCTAGCAGACTGGAAGCAAGCCTCATTGAATGGATTTTACACATTCGTTGTGACTTATGTTTTTTTGTAATATAAAGCCCTTTGAAAGTAAGATTCACGTCTGTGTGGTTTTGAATTGCACATTTCTGCTTTCTGCTCTGGGGATCCTGGTTTTTTTGAGCTTTCAGATGACTTTGCTCTGTTGAAAACCCACTGCTGAGGAGATGCTTTGTCTGTATTCCTGCTTTCTTTGTTCTGGTGCTTCATCATGGAGTCCCTGTGCTGGATCCACAATAAGTGTGAAGCTTTGGACAAGGACTGTATGCCATGATCTTCTCTTCCCTGATGGTCTCTCCTAGAGTTAGAGCCTTGCTCCCTGAGTCCTCATCTCTGCACACCAGTGATTTGGGTCATTGGACAGTTGCAGCTGGTTTGTTCTCCTGACTCCAGGATAAAGCTTCTGTGCCAGAATGGAGACTAAAATAATAAGGATTGAGTCTGTCTTCACAGAGCAAAAGAAAATCCATGTCTATTCCAGGGAAATGGAAAGAGGAGGGAATTTAATGGACTCTTGTCAAGAGCTCTGTGCTGGGAATATCCAGGGATAACTGATTCCAGGTCATTAGGTAGGGAGAAGGGAAGCTCCTTCCTGTATCTGGCCAGCTGTCAGAATCTCACTTCTCTAGCTCACACACAGGCAACTAACTTTGTTTAATCATTTCAAACCTGGCATTTGCTCTTTCTGTTTATATTTCTATATTTGAGGTCAAATACCATCAGGGTTAGGCTTTCTTTTCCTTTTGGGAAGGAGTGCCTGTGGAAGTTTTCAGAGTAGGAGGCCATGGAGGGAAGTTCTCATGAACATCTGAAGAGCTGACAAACTAAACTACTAAACACTACTATTCTTAGTTTTAAAACTTGATGTAAAATAGTACACAGCTCTCTCTCTGCTCCTGGTTTTATGTTTGCTTTTTGTTTGGGAACAGTATGTGACAAAGAGTTGGCAAGAGGGGACTCTGCAATGGTGGCAGTTGTGTCTGTGCCCCGTTGCACCCAGAATTGTGGAGATCCTGAAGTGGCTGTGAGCCCTGGGGGCGTTTGAGCTGTTTGAAAGCTGATGCTGGATGTCTTCTTCCTGTTACACACACGGGCTGGGGGGAGGGGGGACAGACCTGTAGTTCAACGCTGTGAATATCTCCAGTTCTTGCCCTTTTGTTGAGTTTTGGCTGCAGATTTCTATGACAAACCTTGGGTCCTGTGTTTTGCTTAATTTGTCTGCTTGCGTTCCACCAACCTCTGTACAAACATTTGCTTGTAAAACAGAATTTTTAAAAAAACCTGGTATTTTACCTGCTGTGTGTTGGCCTCCTTACTCTGTTCTTGTATTGTGCAAGGCAGTCCCTCAGAGTTGGGCACTTTCTCTGATCCACCCTCTCTGCAGCAGAGGTGAGGAACAGGCCTGACACCAAAACCAGAGGACTTGGAACAAAAACAGAATCTAGATTCTGTTCTTGCCTCTGCTCTTTGTTTTCTCTTTGACTTTGAGCAACACTTTAAGGCCTCTGCTGCTGTGAAGTAAAACAGAGAGATTAGCCTGGTATGAATTAGCATAGGTTTGCTTGTAGTACTCAATTTGAGTGGCTGCTGTAGAAAATTTAACCACTGGTAACAGATTGAGTGTGATCTGAACTTAGTTTGAAATATGACTTGGCTTTAAGCAACGTGATTTATTTGTGGCTCTTATTTCAGCAAATACCTCTTGAGTGACTAGGCTGTAAGTATTTCCTGAGGTACACAGGCTGTTTCTTGTGCCTTTAACCAGCTGTTCTGCTTTTTAGCACCAGCTTCTGAGCTTCCAGTCTGATAACTTGAAGGTTTTCCATTTGCTGAGAATGGCTTTATTGGCAACTTTTGAACCATTTCATTCTGAGAATCCTTACTGTGGTTGAAAACGGGAGGAAAGTTTATCCATGAAAATGTAGAGGAGAGGGTTTGTTCATTTGGTATTTTGTGTAGGAGATTCATGCTGTAAATGAGGTGTTTTCTGTTCCATGGGGACACTGAAGCAAGCAAACCTGGAGCAGATCTACATCCCCTGAGTTCCGTCTGTGGGGTGGATGCTGTGCAAACTCCTGACAGTGGAGCCAGGTGTGTAAGCAGGTGATGCAAACAAACCTGCACAGGTGTGGAAACCTGCAAAGGTTCAGACACTCACTGTGCTCTGCGGTCAGACTTTGTCTCCTTAGCAGGAAGCATTTTTTTGCAAGTGCACCTTCTCCCTGTTAAACACTCTCAAATGTGTTGGCTCAGACTTCCTCAGGCATGTTTGTATCTTGCCTGCCTTGAAAATTTTGGTTCTGAATTTACTTCTCTGCTGGAGAATTGGCCTCCTCTGGAATCCTGCCACTGACTTCTATTTCTAGTAGTTTCTCAAGTAACTTTTTATCTAACACCTCCAGCTCTTCCTGCTTACAAATCTCTTTTTCTCCTCTTTCATCAGTGCCCTTTCCAAAGGCTCAGCAGCACTTAATTTGGAGCTCAAATAAAAAAGTTTTATTTGGTGGTTTGTCTTTACACCCTGGATATTGTGCAGCCACCTCATTCTGTCATGTACATACGTGGTGACTGGTCTGAAGCAATAATATTTTTTTTGTGTGGTGCCCTAAAAGTTTCTGATTTCACAGAAAGTGAAGAGGATGATAGGCTGTTAAGACCATTTACCTTACTGGCAGTGCAGGATTGGTTATAGTGCTTCAGGTGAAGCACTGGGTGTTTTTCAGGTACGATTGCCTAAATTTAAGCTTTAATTCCTTGGCTTAAGCATGTGTGTAAACTCTAATGTGTTGAATAACTGCATCTCCTCTTGGGCTAAGTATGAACTGTTCATTGCTTCTGGGAATTCAGATTAGATGCCTGCTTAGAGAGGTTTGAGTGTCCTGAAGCCACCAGGAGGCTGAGAGAGACATGTAGGACGTGTCAGCCCGGAGCTGAGTGAGGTGCCTGCTGCATTAACAACCCTGAGGTCTTAAGAACAGGGATTTGCACAGTCTGCTGCCTTGTTCTCTTCCTAATTCAGAGCACTGGCTACTATTTTAATGATGGGGATTTAGTGGCTTGATTACTTTCCTAATTGTTAAAACCCCAAGGTGTTGCTGAGCAGTAGCAGCTATTTCAGAGCCCATCATTAAGCACATAAGTTATGATTTATTTTCTCACCTGCACTGTTCTGCACTTAACCTATGTTGAGTTTCACCTGTCAGTTTATCACTTTGCCTGCTTGGTGTCAGACTAAAATCTGATGTGAGACGGAGCTTGCAGGGAACATTTTTAACATTATTATTGTCAAAATGTTAAGTTGGCTTTGCCACTGTTACGTGAAAGGTGAGAGTTGTTGCCCCGAAGAACTTTCTGTCTGAATAGCCATGGAGGGAGGGAGGCAGGTACAAGAAACATCTTGCCCAAGGACAGGCAGAAGGTGGTTTGGAGAGCTGGGATTACACCCTATTCCCCTGTGCTTGCAACTCTGCAACCAAAACCCACATTCCTGGTGGAGCTGCTTTTTATTGTGGCAACAGAAAATGGTAAAATCTCTTAGCCTTGAGCTTCGGATTCTGAAGCAAGTTCAGAAGATGTAATTCATGTGCTGCAGTCTGTGTAAGTGGTTGCCTTAGCAGGGGTTTATTTGAAACCAGGCTCCTGTGGGAGATTTGAGTGTGTCAGGGTATTTTACCCTTCTGTGCAAGAGAAAATACGTGCTGTAACCTCATACAGTTTTCTTAAAGATAGAAAGACAAATATGGAAGGTTTCAAAGAGGATCTTAAACTCTCAGATCCTTTTTGCTCCATAAGCAGAAGTCTAATGGGGGAGTGAGAACTTTCAGTCCTCACAGTGCTTGGTGCAAGAGGCCCTGAGCCAAGACTAAGAGTCACCCTATGTTACATTGAATTAAATCCCATGTTTGTGCCTGGGATTGCTCCTCCTTAGGTACAGCACTTGGCACTTCTTATTGAGCTCCACGATGCTCCTGCCAGCCTCTTCCCAGCCTGCCCAGGTCCCCCTGGGTGGCAGCATGACCCTCTGAGGTGGCTGCCACTCCTCCCAGTCTATGTAATCAGCAAATTTGCTTTAATGAAGGTGGTGAAGAGAGCTGGACCCAGCATTGACCCCTGGAGTTCACCAACAGCTCCTGGCCTCCAGCCAGACCCTGAGCCACTGATCATGGGACCAGGCATTCAGACAGCTTTTGGTGTCTGCTCCTGCAGCTTCAAGAGCTTCTTTGTGAGAAGGATCTTACAGATGACAACGTTTGGAAGTCTTACAGAAGTCCAGGCAGACAATACCCACAGCTCTCCTCTGCCAGGCCAGTCTTTCACTGTGGAAGGTTAAGCTGGGCAAGCATGACTTCCCTCAGTGAATCCAAGCTGCCTGTTGCTGATTTTCTTGTCCTTCATAAAAACAGTGTAAGATTAGCTACTCCCAGAATTGTAGAAACTATTTAAAATTCTCTAAAAATTGGAAGAGAGCAAGAGCATCCACACAGCTGAGCTCCATGTATGGATGCATCTGGCACTGGTAACGTGTTCCTAGCTGGGTGCAAGACAAACACTACTCCTTTTCCCAAAAAAGCAGGAGCTGCTTGTGATCGTGGAGGATTTAGTATCACTTACAAGCACTTTTTGTGACAGTAAGTTCAGTGCTGTAATGATTGAGGCCTTAGGGGAATTCCTGCCTGTAGATGATGAGGCAGTTGTCCTTAAAGACAAACAGGGATTGATTGTGTCTAGCAGTGTGTGCTCTGTTAATTTGCTGTCGCTGAGCAATGAGAGGACACAGCCAGGAGATTTGGATTCCTGCTCTGCTGCTCTGGGCAGATGTAGGTTCTTCATAGATGGGTTTGAAAGTAGCACCTGGGCTTGGGAATTTTTTTGGTGTGTCCTATATACACAACTTTCGATAAAAGACTTCCCTCTTGCCCTGTGATGCTGTGATTTTATCCAAGCTGCAGAGAAGCTAAAGAGCAATCCCAGTGCCTTTATCATCCATCAGTTTGGTTTATCCTCACATATCACCACTGGCTTCTGGTTGTGGCTGTAGGAGTCCAGCTGGAGATGACCAGGCAGCTCCTGGCAGGACATGTGGCCCTTGACTTTGTGTTTAATATGTGAACACAGCTGTTTCTTACCTGTGATGTAGTTTAGAGGATAAATTCATCCACTTTTCCTTTTATTTAATCATAAAATCATAGAATGGTTTGGATTGTAAGGGATCTCAGAGACCATCTAGTTCCAAACCCCTGCCATGGGCAGAGACACTTTCCACTACACCAGGTTGCTCAAAAATTACCCTTTTCCTCAAAAGACTTTAGTGACATTTCCTGCTTCACAGAGGATGACAGGATTTATTATGGTTACAAAAACTGGTAATTATATGAGTTGCTCATAACATCAGCCAGAGCTGACAGACCTTAACCCCTGGGCAGCCCTGGATGTAATCATAGATACTCATGCCTTATGTCAGGAGCAGTAAAGGAGTAGCTGCTCCTTTTTCCTTCTCACTGAAGGATTTATTAACTCTGAAATGTTTTCTAAATGAGTGTTTGGGTTGGTAAGATTGCCTTTCTCTTTCTGCAGGTCAGTGGGTTACAAGTGCTGCTTGCCTTGAATGTCCAATGTGATTTAACCTCCTATTTACTGCAAAAAATATTTTGTGCTACTTGAGGTGCAACTCAGCCACTTAGTGGCAAGGAGAAAAAAAATGCTGTAAATTCTGCAGGACTTTTAACTGCTGGACAAAAAGGTTAGCAAACTTAAAGTCTTTCACTTCTGTTTCTAAACAGAGAAAATGAATGACAAAGTCCCTGTCTGTGTGCCTGTGTTTGGTACTTTAACCAGAACTGTGCAGTAGCTGACAATAAATACAAATGTGATCCTGTTGTCAGCTGTGCTCCTTTAGGAATCTTGCTGTCTGTTTGTGTCAAGTGGAGCTGGATCTTGCTGGTGACTTTTTTTGGCACAGGTACAAACAAAGCTTTCCATGTCAGTGAGCAAAGTCCGGTTTGAATGGGGGGGAAATGGATATTGAAGAGGAAAAGGTGCAGTGAAAGAACAGGTATGAAAGCCAAAGGAAACATTTTGGAAGTTGAAGAAGGGATAGTGTGTGTGTGCTCCTGCAGAGGTTTCCTCTCATACCCCAATTCCTGATCCCTGCTGAGCTCATGGTTGTGGCTTTATGGCTTTTTCTCTTTTTAGCATCAGGAAATTGGGAAATCCCAGAGCACAGGGTTGTTAGTACAGAAATGTAAAAACACAACCTTATGTCTTGTGTCCAAACAAATGTCTGGTGTCCAAACATTACTCACCCCAAGCTTTCAGCCCTGTAGCTGTGGGAATCAGGGGATAGGGCACAAATGTCCTGCACCCACCTGGCCCTGTCTCCCATGCAGGACATCCCCCTGCCTTCCTTTGGCAGCCCCAGCAGTTGCAGCACATGCTTAAAGCCCAAGACACCCTCAGCTCTATGGAAAACAAAATCTTTCCCAGGAAGATGCCTAACCCTTCCCTTTCTTCTCTCCTGTTTCTTATTCCTCCTGTGGGAGGAGCATGGGTTTTTTTCCAAAGCAGCTTTTAAGCATCTTGCCACTTCACAGCCCTTGAGTTGTTTTTCCTCTCCCAGTCTCTAAGGTGTTGATCTCTGGCCTCCATTTGAGAGCTTGCAGCAAGTCAACAGCTCAGGAATCCACATGGTCCTGCCAAAACAAAGGTCTTCCACTCATCTTGGGTTTCTCCACCTTCTGCCGCAGGCACAAAATGTGTTGATACCCACAAAAGTGGGTAGCACTTTTGGACTTCTCTGCTTTGAACTTGTAAAACTTGTATAGCAACTGTGAACCAAAACTCCAGTGATACTCTGGCAAAACACACTGAGCTCCTCCTGGGAGGATGGAAAGTGAAAACTGGTGGGGTTTTGTGTTTTTCCACTTTGGGGAAGTGCTGGGTTTGTGCAGTTGAGGTGATGCAGTTACCACTGGGAGAAGATGTGAGCTGGAGCAATTCCCAGTGTCTTGTCTTCCCTCTTTGTAGGAAGGGATGTTGCAACTGTCAGTAAAATTTGAAGGCCTTTCCAGGGAAATAATCCTGTGGCAATGAAGTGTACTCAAACGGGGGTTCAGAGATTTGCTTCAAGCACAAATTTCAGAGGGAGATCCATCTCCCTGCACCAGTTACAGCCCTGCCCATCATCCCATATGACACAACACCACTGCATCCAAAGATACTGTCCCAGAAGTATCACATTCACCTGCAAGGACTCAGCTCTTCTGAGGAAGTCAGGAATATAGGGATAATGAGGAAATTAAGTTTTGAAAATATCTTCAGCTATCACATACTAGTAATAGTTTCTTCCCCTGTCTTCTCTTGGATTTCTACCTGATCATTTTAAAGTGTTTTGCTTTGTTATATTTCTATCCTGCAGGGTGATTTATTCATGGGCAAACCTGATGTTTTTTTATTTTTCCTGCAGTGTTGGGGAACATAAAAGCCTGGAAACCTGAGGCTTCTATCAGCATTTATGTTAAAAAATAATGGTGATGGCTTCATAAAATCAATACATCCTTTTTTTTTTTTTTTCCTGTTTTAAAAACAGGGGGAGTTAACTGCATGGCAAGAATTTGCCTCAGCAAGCCTGGACTGTGTGAAATAGAATTGATTATCTGTCACTCTTGATGCATCAGAAGAAGGATGTAGATGTGACATTTCCTCTTGGAAATGGGTGTGTGGTAGCAGTTCAAAGCCACAGAAATCAATGGAGAAGGGAAAGTGAATTTCCTGCATGGAAAGAGCAAAATCAAATTTAGAAACCTGCTGGAGCTGGCAGCAGCAGAGAAGCTGGGAAGGTTTGTACCTTACAAAAGGCTTGTACCTAACAAAAGTATTACTGCCTTCAGATCACTCCTGGGAAACGCTGTCCAGTTCCTTCTCAAAACCCAAAAGCTGAAAATTGTGCAAAACAGGAGACTGGGATCTGCAAGGGACCAGGTCACAAAATTATTTGGGTTAGAAGAGGCCCTAAAGATCATCTCATTCCAACACCTTCCACTATCCCAGGTTGCTCCAAGCCCCATCCAACCTGGCCTTGGACACTTCCATGGATGGTGGAAGCCACAGCTTCTCTGGGCACCCTGTGCCAGGGTCTCACCACCCTCCCAAAGAAGAATTTTTTCCTAATCTCTAATCTAACCCTGCCCTCTGTCAGTTTAAAGCCATTCCTCCTTGTCCTAGGTCTTTGACCCGCATCCCTCTAATCCAATCTTGTCTCCACACCGTTATAGAGCACCTAATCTCTGTGATATGAAAATGCCAGCACTAATACCAGAGGTTAACAAAAGTAATCTCTCTAGGTCAGGCTACAAGGGGGAGATTGGCTGTAAACTCTCCAAAAGCTGATTGTTCCAGTCCCTCCTGCATCTTAAGCCCTGGTGACCTGGTTGTGCTGCGTGTTCTCCCAGCAGGACCAGGCCACGAGCCTCTCTGCAACTTTCCCCTGCTAAATTTGCAAGGCTGAAACATCAGGCGGGTCAAAGACAGGACAAGGAGGAATGGCTTTAAACTGACAGAGGGCAGGGTTAGATTAGAGATTAGGAAAAAATTCTTCTTTGGGAGGGTGATGAGACCCTGGCACAGGGTGCCCAGAGGAGCTGTGGCTGCACCATCCATGGAAGTGTCAGCACGTGGGGAGAGCTCACTGTGAGAAAGGGAGCTGGGTACCAGTGTCTGGCTGCTGGAGTGTGGGAGGATCAGCAAAGCCCTTGAAAACCTGGGCATGGGCTGAAAGCAGAAGGGTGATGGTCAGTGCCTGGTGCCTGAGGTGTGACCTTGAAGATTGGCTTAGGTGTGACTGCAGCAGCTCAGCCAGAGAACAGCTGAGCAGTGGGGAAAGGGGCCTGATGCTGATGGGGGAAGCAGGACCTTCAGGTGATGTGTAACCCAGGGGAGGAGGAGGAGAGCCTGCCTGAGCACTCAGACATCTTATAAAAGGACAAAACAGAACTTTGCAAGCTGGATCAATCATGTAAGCAAACTCCCTGGTGTACCCAGCGCCAGCAATTCCCAGCACCCTCATCTTCCTTGGGTTTGTGCCATGCAAGTCATTCCAAATATTATAAATATTTCAAAGGAGCTGTTTGCATTCTTATTTGCTTGTAGAGTGCAAGCCTTGCAGTGAAGGAGATCCCCATGACTGCTTCTCAGGCTGAAAGCACTGACATTCCTGTCTCACACTGCTCCCACCCATTACCTCACTACCTGGAAAGGGAGAACAGTTCAATACTGATTTCCTGGCTGGGGATGTGCAGGGATGTGCAGGGCAGCTCATTTCATCCCCATGCCCCTTGATGCAAAGCCTGGTTGTGCACACAGATGGATTCAGTGCAAGGTGGGGAAGGCAAATTAAATCCCCATCCTGGATAAAGAGGTTTTTCTGGGCTTAAGGATGAAGTTGAGGGAAAAATTCTTCCCTGTGAGGGTGGTGAGGCACAGGGTGCCTAGAGAAGCTGTGGTTGCCCCTGGATCCCTGGCAGTGTCCAAGGCCAGGTTGGACAGAGCTTGGAGCAGCCTGGGACAGTGGAAGGTGTCCCCGCCCATGGCATGGGATTTGGAACTAGATTGTCTTTAAGATCCTTTCCAACCCAAACTTTTCCATGTTGCTATGAAATATGGGTTTTAAACCTGTGAGACAGGTAAAAGGATCCTTTGGTGGGTCAGTTCTAACTAAACAACCCCCTAACATAGTAGTCATTAAATTATGCTTTTGTTTCCTTTCGAGACACCTTCCTACAGGACACAGCTGGGAAGGCTGGTAGCAACCACTGAGGCTCCAAGTTCCTCCCCCACAGAAACCAGGGCTTGGGAAGATCTCAGGAAGCTTTCTGGACCATCCCTCAGCCCTGGGGCACAATCAGTGCAAGCTGAAATCCTTCCCACCATGTTTGCTCAACATGTTCTGAAAACCTCAAGTGACACTGAACCACTGCCACCCTCTCTGGCCGTGTTGTACTCTGGCATTTGTACTCTGCCAGGAGGAGAGATGCTCTGATTTCACTGTCCTAGACCACAGTTTGTTTAGTTTCATCTAAATCTTGTTTTGGGATCAGCTTGATTCTCTTTAATTGCTTTTTTTTTAATTATTACTATTTTTATTTTTAAGTTGTTCTTTCTAGATGGCAGACAGAAATGCTGTTGAACTGTCAGTAAGGGGTGAAGATCCTCATACACCAGAGATCCCCAGTGTATGTTTGAAGCCTTCTCTGCTTATTAAAACTGCCTGGCACCACTGAGATGCCTGAGGTGCTTTCTGTGGGTGAAACCCAATAATATCTGATATAGGGAATGATGCTCTGACTCCTGTGATGGCCTTGGCTGGAGCTTGGAAGCTGGTTTCTGGAATTTTCTGGAAAATGGAAAGCAGGTGTATGGACACCAAGGATGGTCCCATGTGAGATCTTTCTAGGTCAATGCACAGAATAACTGGAGCAAATCCCAGGGCAAGGACAGAAACACCGTAATGGAGACCTGAACCATCACCCTCTAATACAGGTCCTGGTCACAACCAGAACACTGTGGGATGCTCCTGCTGGGAAGGTTTTGGAGCTGAAGTGGCATTGTCCAGGCAAGATCAGTGTTGGGGAAAAACCATCTGAGGAGTTAAGCCCCTTCCAAGATGTGCAGGCACTGAGCAGGACGTTATGGGCAACAAACGTGGACATGAGCATCCAAACATGGATTTTCATGGATAAGACACTAATTTTGGGTCTAACCCTGAGTGCATTGCATTAGGTTTCTTTTGCTAAGCCCTGGAATCATGTGCTGGAAATATCCTTCTGGAGATGAACTGCTAATCCACATTTATCCTGGGAAATAAAACTGTAAAAGTCTGGTTTTGTAGAGATTTGAAAGCTCATCACTCCAAGGAATTACACTCTTTTGCCAGAGCAGAGGACTGGGTTATAGTTGAGGTGGACTAGAAGAACTCCTGGGTCCTGCTGCCCTGGCCTTGGGCATGGCTGGGGGTGTCCTTCCCTTCCACCTGGCTGCTGGGACACATGGAGTGAAGGAGGACTCTCCTTTACCTTCTGGGATGTCTGGCAACAGCACATGGGTGTCCAACCATCCTGCCTTAAATTTTCCCAGCCTATGACCATTTAAGATTACTAAACCACATGTGAAATTCCATTTCTGGATGATTTTTCCCCAAGGAAATTGTTGCCTGCTCAACTTGCTTGGGCAGACCCCCAGCCTGTCCTGCTGTGTTTTCCAGGGGCAGGGCATAAACCAGCTGCTGTAACTGGTTCCAGTCACTGGAAAAAGCCCAGCAGCCCATGCCATCAGATCTTGAACACTTTTGTTCCTCACATGGTGCTGGGGCTCAGGAACATCTCCACCTGCAGCAGCCAACACTCCCTGAGCAGGACAGAGGCAGCAAAGCCATGCAGGACATTGATGTCCCTGTCCCTGCCATTCCTCTTGGAGTCACAGCTCTCGTAACAGCCTGGGGGGAGTTTTTTTGGAGTGCTCCTCACCCACTGGCCTAAACAGGTTTCTCCAGTGGAGATTAAGCCAAACCTGGCAGACTTTGCCCTGGGGAGGATGAAGAACACTCACCTGGAGCATCGAGGTGGTCTGGATGGGGCTGGAGCCCGCAGGAGATGGATGGGGAGGCTTTAGAGCACCCCAGGGATGGTTTGAGGAAAGTCTTGCTGACTCCAGGAGGGAGAAGCAGTTTTGCAGGGAGCAGAGACACAGCATGGAGCTCCTGGTACTGCTGTCAAGCACCAAGATGAAAGGATGGGATCCTGTCATGCACAGTTCCAAGAGTTTCTCTTGAACTCCCTCCAAGCCAGTGCCTCTTTTTATCTCCAGGGAGGGCATAAAGGAACCACAGCAAAAATAAACAACCCTCCCAGGTTGAAATGTTCCACCTTCACCTCCTGCTGCAACCTGAGCTCCAGAGATGAGGACACACAGCCCTGATGCTGTTCCAAAGCTCATGGCTCACCCCAGCCCTGTGATGCCAGGCAAGGGGTGTTTGCTCATCCTCAGGATCCAGCACAGCAGGATCTGCACTTCCAGCTGCCTGTGCAAGGGCAGGAGATGCTGAGAAGGGGGATCTGAGTTTCTGACCCCCTTGTTTCTGAAGCAGCTGGGTTTTCCCAGTTTGTCCCAGGGCCACTACAAAAAAAGATGGGATTGATGCTCTGATGAGCTCAGAAATTTGCATAAATGGTGCAGGAGGCCAAAATTCCATGATCACACCCACATACATTACACCCAGTTCTGTACTGGTCCTACCAAGAAAATAACACCACAAATCAACTCAAAAACCCTTTCCCAGTATCTTCCACCCCTTTCTAAGGCAATCATGTCCCTGTCCTGTTCCTGTCACCTCCCTCCCATCCCTGCTATCTCCGGGAAGCGAAGGGTTAAAAGCTCTGAAACTGCAAGAACTTCCTCCTTTCTGCAGTGCCACCCTCGGAATGACGCTGGTTTCTGCCGGGCTTTGCCCAAATATGTCCGTTTCCTTCTGAAAGACGGAGGAGGAAGAAGGAAAGAAATAGAGATACAGAAGAAATATACATATTTTTTTGTGTATATCTCTAAGAGAAGGCGTCCGCGTGCGGGGAACCCAGGCGTCCGAGCGCAGCCCTGCCTCCTCCCGCTCCATGCCGTTCCGCAAAGGTAGGGCTGGATGGGTGGGCAGCATCCCGGGATGCTCCCCCAGGGACCACCTGGGCATCCAGGGGTGGGTCCGTGCCCCTGGCGGTGCATCCTGCAGGGATGGGAGATGGGAGCACCGGGCTGTGCTCAGGGACACCCCTGAGGTTGCGTGTGTGTGGGGTGGGTGTGTGTGCTCTGTGCAGCCTGAAAAGGACAGCTGTCCCCTCTCCGCCTTCCCTGCGGGGTTTTTGGTCTGTCCCCCGGCCAGGGGAGCGGGCTGCTCTGGCTGGTGCAAGGGATGAGGGCAGCGGGATGTTTCTGGGCAGGGGGTGCTGCTGGGGCGAGGCAGTCTGAGAAGTGGCAACCTGCGTGCATCTGTGTCCTTGGGAAGTGCTGGCTGGGGGGCTGGGAGGGGAGACTGGGGAGGTGAACGGGCCTCACCTGGGCGAGCCCCTTTCATGCCGTGGTGCCCTCAGATCTGCACCCCAAACCATCTGTTTTCCATAGAAATCCCCACTTTGCCACCCCCCGGCTTGGCAGTGTGGGCAAGAAGCACCCACTATGGGACCTAAAGCCCTGATGGGTGCTCCTGTGGATGGGTTTTCCATCCTCTCCGAGCTGCTGTGAAGCAGAGACTCTTAAATGTCACCTCCTCCTCTCTCCAGAGGGAAGTGCGGGCACGGTGGGACGCAGAGCGGGATGCTTGTGGTGGTCCCTTTTCCCAGCAGCTCTGTTGGGTGGAGAAACGGAAGGGGAAAAGTCTTCTCCATGAGACAAAAAAAGCCAGGGGAGGCAGGATTAAGTCGGGATGTGCAAGGACACGGGCGGAAGGTGCTGCTCAGCACCGCACACAGGTGCTCGGGCAGTCCTGTGCTGGGGCAGGGACAGAGGTGTCACACACTGGCACTGGCACTGGCATGGCAAAGCAGCAGGGAGGGAATGAAACTGGCGGGGAGAGAGCTGGATTAGTTTTTCTCCCCCCTGCCTGCTCTGGGGAGGATGTTATGGGGGTGAGGCAGTGCCCGCAGTGATGCTCACGTATCTGAGGTTTCTGATGCCTTTTAAGGCTCAGCTGAGCGTGATGTGCTTCACACCCTCGCATCTTGACAGCGCAGCAGACTGCAGGGTTTAATTTTAGGTGATAAACGGGTTAATTTGGAGCAGAGGGAGAGATGCTGGGGGTGGGCGGTGGGAGGAAAGCAGAGAGTGTGAGGCTTTAAAAGCGCTGAGCTGGGGAGCAGGGAGAGACCGGGGGAACCTCCCGTGCTGGAGGGCAGCTCCCGCGGCTCTGCTGCAGCCCCAGCAGGGGTAGAAACCACGGGCAGGTCCCCAGCACCTGGGGACACACGGCGGATTTGCAGCACCTGGGGACACACGGCAGTTTTGCAGCAATTGATGCTTTTCCGTGCGGTCCTGCCCAGCACGCCTAAACTGGGGAGGAGCCGCTTGTTGGGACACCGTGCTGTCCTTGTCATCGCTGCCAGACTCGTGGGGCACAGCTGACCTGCAAATCCTCGGTCCTGCAGCCCTTGTGTCACCGTCGCAGCCGTAGCTCGTCTGTCTGCAAACTTCCTCTAGAGGTCAACCTTGAAATGCCAAGACAGCTTTCAGCAGCTCCAGAGAGTCCAAGGTGGCAGAGAGGCTGGTGTGGATGGGTTTTGTCCATTGCTTGTGTATTTTAAGAATAATTTTGGCACCACAAGGGTGGTCAAGCACTGGAAAAGTGGTGCCTGGGGGAGTCACCGTCCCTGGAGGGATTTAAGACAAGTAGATGTGGCACTTGGGGACATGGTTTAGTGGTGGCTTAGCAACGCTGTGACCTGGCTACAGCTTCTAACCTCAGTTCAGAGCATCCCGTTGGGCTGGTGGGACCCCACATCACCAGCCCTGCCTGGAGCACTGCTCAGTGGCTGCTGCTGGGCTGCCTGGGCTTCCCAGGGACACATCCATAAGCCACCAGGCAGGAAGGCTGTGGAGAGCACAGCCTTGTGGCTGCCCTTCAAAAGCTGCCCACAACAAGCTGTGCACATCCTAAATTCGCAGGAGAGTTGGGCGTGAAGATATTTTCCTTCTAGCTCAACCTGGTGCATAAAAATCCTTGCTCAAGGTGGTGGCTTCAGCTGGGTTGGGATCTGGCTGTGTTCCTGACACTCCTAGAGGAATATGGAGACTCCAGGCAGCTTGGCAAGGAGGCTGAGCCTTTACTCTGGGAGCCTTTTGGGAACAGCACCTCACCTCAGGGCTTGCTCGCAGCCACCCTGATCCAGGGAGCAAAGAGGAGGCTCTGCCCAAGGGCTGCTGCTCTGTAGACCCTCAGTAACTTGAGGCACAAGGACACTTTGGGATGAGCATTTTGGAGGCTCTCAGCTGTCTTTGCACTCCCCTGTGTGTGGAAATGGAGCATCCTGTGGCAGAAAACGCAAACTCCACCCCTGTCTTGGCCAGTTTCTCACTGCTTGCAGCTTTGGCATCACTTTCCTGTGTCTCCCTGGTTGCCTTGGCTCTGTTCTGCCTCCTTTCTCCTCAGGCATCTTAGCCAGTGGCATTGCCACAGGATCTGCACTTCATGGCTGTACATTTAGCCAACCTCAAGGCATTTGGCAGTCTCAGATATTAAAGAAAGGTATTCTAGCAGCGATGCTCAAGGAGAGACAGGAGGAACAAGCTTAGGACAGAAATTAATTTCTTCCAGCATTGCTGCATCAGCTGGGAGCACTGGAGAGATCCCCAAGCAGTGCCATTACCCTGGCAAAGGCCTGTCTGTGGCTGCAGCTCTGCTGGCAGGAGGTGCTGGGAGCTTTCACCTAAAGTGCCCTTCTTGAAAATTATGATTTAATTGCTGCAGCTGACGCGAGGAAGCCTGGGAGTGTGCAGGTGATAAGCTGGCAGGGCATTGCCAGCGAGCAGGACATTTGTCATCTGTCAAAGGACAAATGAAATCCTGGTGCTGCTGGCTGGGAAGGAGCTGGAGATAAGACTGAAAGCCAGTGAACAGAGAATGAACACATGATGACAGAAGCATGGAACAGTCTGGGTTGGAAAGGATGTAAAAGATCACCTAGTTCCAAACCCTCTGACAGGGCAAGGACGTCTTGTACTAAATGAGGTTACTCAAAGTCCACTCCAACCTCACCTTGAACACTTCCAGGGATGGGGCATCCACCACCTCTCTGGGCAACCTGTGCCAGGGTCTCACCACCCTCACCATAAAAAATTTCTTCCTTACATCTAATATAAATCAACCCTCCTTCACTTTGAAACCATCACCCCTTGTCTTACTGCAACAGGCCCTGCTAGAAAGTCTGTCCCCATCTTTCTTATAGGTTCCCTTTAGGCACTGGAAGGGGCTCTAAGATCTGCCCAGAGCCTTCCCTTCCGAGTCTAAACACCTCAGCACTCGCAGCCTGTCTCCATAACAAAGGTTCTCCAGCCCTTGGAGCATCTTCATGGCTTCTTCTGAACTTGCTCAAACAGCTCCACATCCTCCTTATACTGGAGACCCCAAGCTGGACACACTCCCATGCTCCAGGTTGGGTCTCACGAGGGTGGAGTGGAGGGGCAGAATCCCTGAGAGTGGAGTGGAGGGGCTCTCCTACTGCTCTCACTGCTTTGTACATTCTGTTAGCACAAGTGACAACATCCCCTGGTCTCATTGCTGCTTGCTGAGATCGAGGAGGCTCTTGTTGGCAGGAGCAGAGGTGCCTTTTGCCTGCAGCATGAAGGGAAAGGGCAGGACTGTGCCACATCCCAGCACTGCTATTTCTGCTGCCTGTCCCCTGCGCCGCCACTGAGCACTTCCTTGCTGTCCCAGCTCTTGCAGTGACTCAGATTACAGCACCTCCTGATGGGAAACCCTGCTTTTGTAGAATGGTTACAGCTAAAGGTGGAGAACTGCCTTTCTGCAGCTTTTTTTAGGTATTGGAAGGGATGATCTTGTCACTTTGGAAGCCTTTCTGGATTGCTGGCAGTGCCCTGCAATCCCACATGCTGCTGCCTTTGCTGGTCACGTCACCCATCACTCCTTGATGTCGTGTCTTCCTGGCAGCCCTGGAGAAGGTTTTATCCAGCATTTCCTGTCAGAGGCACTGGACAGGACTTTCAAGCACTGATGGATGCAGAGAAGCCATGTGAGGAGTGAGGACCTGCTTGAGGGGGGTCCTGCCTGCTGCAGCTCCCCATGGGGACCACCCAGTGACAGTGACACTGTGGGTGTCTGCTTGAGTGTGTCTGCTCAAAGAGCAGGGAGGAAATGTGTGGCAGAACTGGTCCTGGCTCTCCTGACTCACCAGCTCATGCCTCAGTCAAACCATCACCTTGTTTTCACTGAAACCATCACTTGTTTTCACATCACCTTTCCTGGAAGGATGGCAATCCCCTCCCATCCTGCTTTGTCCCCCGGCCTGTGTTTCTCACTGTGGTATTTTCATTCTGGCCCTTGGTTTTGTTTCATCCCCTGTCACCTCACCAGCCAAAGGACCCAAAGGAGCAGGTGTCCCCCTGTCACAGCCCTCCCAGCACCTCCCTGCACTTCCAAGAAAACCCTTGGTGAACACGACCTTTCCCTGCCTCTCGGCCTTTGCACTTTATTTAGCATTTATGGCCACTCATGGGGAGTTTTTAATGGATTTCAGGGTCCCCAGCCCCGGTTTTGTTCCCGTTATTGCTCACTGGGTCATGCACAACCAAGCAGCAGAGTCCACCACATCTCGAGGTGCTGGTGCAGGGGGGCACATGCCAGGCTATGGTGGCCAGTTGGGACAACCTTGGCTGCCACCAGCTGCAGATGGAACCACCACTCCACCAGAAGCTCTTGTAGGAGGCTTCTAAAGGGTGTGCAGCTCTGTGAGGTGCAGTGAGATTTTTAGGACCCACTCTGCATTCTGGTCACCTCACAGAAACCAGCTGGTGGGGAGAGATAAGGGTTGTCAGCACCTCTCAGACTTCCTGAGTCTGGGAATTAAACCACATAACAATATTGAAGGTACATCCTCATGTCCTAACCTGGGTGCAGGCAGACACACCTACAACTTCCCTGCCAGACCCAGCACCCCACCAAGCAACTGGAAAGGATGCTGGAAAACCCCTCCTTTTGGTGTCCTGCCTCCCTCCTGGCAGGGATGAGGAAGGACTCTCCATTGCTGTATTTCCAGCCACCAGCTGAAACCAAGCTCAGTGGCTGTGGCACACAGGAAAGCAGCTCAGATTGGGCTTGGGCTTCACCCCAGTGCTCAGATCCCACCACCAACACCCCCCAGGCCCTATTTCCACCTGGCATCCCACCATCCTTGTGCCACTGGGAGCCTGTGCCAGCAGAGCTGCTGCCCTGCTGAACCTTTCCCTAACACACCCTGTGTGATGGAGAAATTGATCTCGGCACAAAACGGCTCCAAAGGCTTTAAATCAGATGACCACAGGTTTTTTTTTTTTTCATGGAGGGACGTGGGAGGATTTCAAAACCAGCAGCCAGCAAGGCGTGATCCCTGTTTTCCTGGTGTGTGCGTGCAGGCACACACATCTCTGCAGGGCACCTGATTCTTTTCCCAATCATAACTACATTTGAAGGTTGGGGGAAAAAAAAAATAGGATGGGGTACAGGCCCCAGCTGGGACTCAAGATCAAACCCACACAAGCAGATTTAGGTTTCCTTAGTGTTTTCCCCTGGAGAATTCCTTGTCCTGACAAGGAGTATTAGGATTCCACTAATTAGGATTCCACTGGGGCAGCATATCTTGTATAAACCTTAACTGTTCCTTGCTATAAAGAACAGCTGTTATCTTCTCCATAACATCCTTTTCCAGCCTGAAAACTATTCCCCAGTCTTCTCCTTCCTGGAGAACAAAATCACTCTCATTTTGTCCTTACCCATATACCTCATTCTGAAAACATCTCCTTGGTATTGCCCACCCTGTCCCACCCCAGATTAAACATCTTCCCAAAAGCACAGGGCCTGAAGTGAGATGTCCCCTTTCTTGGTGCTGAGGAACCAGCACCATCCAGTCCAGAAAACCTAATCTCTTGCATTGTGTATGCCACTGTGCTGCTAAAACATCACGGAATTGGGCTTTCCTTTTGTTTTCCCTGCATTATTATTGTTAGTGTTATAATTAATAATAATAATAATAATAATTTCTTCTGAGACTTCATGCTGTTTGTTCAGAATTGACTGCTGAGACCTTTTTGTTCCCTCTCTCCCCAGTCCTTTACTCCTTGTTGGATGATTTCCAGCTTTTTGTTCCCTCTCTCCCCAGTCCTTTACTCCTTGTTGGATGATTTCCAGCTTTATCAACCGAGGCAGGGGAAACTGAGGCACAGGAGGGTGCAGAGATGGGCTGGAGGCTGCGCTGACGGTGCCTTTAGCTGCTCTTATCCACGGATCCAGCTCTCTCTGCACCAATCCTGGCAGTGCCAGAGCATCCTGAGGTGTGTTCCCCGTTTAGGTACATTTTGGGGATATTACTGGTGCAGACTTCATTGTAGTGCAGTGCTCCCAAATCAGCCCCTGCGGGAGAAGCAGGGTGTTAAAACCCCGCCTGGAGAGATGCTGATTTGGGTTGGAAATCAAGGACAGCTTTGCTCAGCCCTGGGAAAGATTATCTGGGGACAGATGGGGCAAGCTGAGACAGACCAATTTCTCCTCGTGAAATGGTTGGGGGAAAACGATGCTGCAGGGGAAGGGGCGATGGGGAAGGTGGTGGTAAATCCACGGAGAAAAGGATGCATTGCCGTGTCTTTGTGCAGTCCCGGCCCCGCTTTGGGCTCTCTTGGGGCAGGGCTGCTGTGAAACCATCCCTTCAACCATCCTGATTTATTTATTTATTCCCCTCCCCTCCAGCCGCCTCCGGAGCTTGTTTATCCGACGTGAGGCGAGGAGAACATTTCCCAGGGCAGCGGGGCGAACTTGGTTACCAGTTTTATTTATTATTTCCTTGGCCTGCTGGCATGAGGGACAGCGGGGACGCCGGGCCAGCTCCGGGAAGCCACACGGGCCACGCACGCCCCGCTGGCGTGGGCAGGGCGGGAGCGCTGCGGGCTCCGCGCTCCGGCTCCCCCGCACACACGCGAAAGGAGCGTGCAGCTGGTGCCGTGCCCTTCCCAGCCCTTCCCAGGAAACCCGGAGAGCAGCTGAGGCTGGGAAACAGCAGGGATAACCCGCCAGTATCGCGGGTGGTTTTCTCCCGGCGGTGCTGATGCCTTAGGCTCGTAGCTTTTTATGTTTTTCAGACCGTGCACTGCGTTAATGTGTAACTCTGAACTCCATATAAAGTGTTAGTTAGCTGTCTTCACGGTTTGGTCAGACAAAACAATCCCTCTGGGCCTCAGGTCCAAGGACAACCTACAGCCTCAGACCTCGAAAAGTCTAAACAAAAGTGAATTTGGGGGGCCAAACTGGGGGTTTATGACTTCATTATCTCCAATTATCTGTAATTAGAGGATTAACCCCTGATATGTAAGTGGACCAAACTTGTATCTGTCTGAAAAAACTTGTGGCTGTCATTCACTTTTGGGTGTAGCCCCCTTGGGGAGGTTTTGTCTGCCCTTAATGTACCTGAAGGCCCTCTATTAAATATTTCTGCTTTTATTCTTTATATTCTTTTAACTTTGTCTGGCCTCTGTTTCTAGGTAAGCCCAAAACCACATCAGTACTGGGAGAAAAATTGGGTGTTTTGTCTCCTGCTCCCAAATCCATGAGCCCCAAGGAGAGATGTGGCTTCCCAGTTTCAGTCTCTATTGAGCCAGGATGCTTCAGCTGCTTTAATTGAGGTTATGATAAGCAGGGTTGCACTGGGTCTTGCTCGTGGGCTTGAAGGTGAGGACTGTGCCTGGGAGACCCCTAAAAATTTTTGCACCCCTAAAAATGCAAGTGGGCACTGCCAGGTCACCTGGCACAAGTGCAAAATAAAGGCTCCTCAGTCACCAATATAAATTTATTTGGAGGAAACTCGTGCCTTCATGCTAGGTATGATCCAGGCAAGGACCCCACCTTAATGTCAGTAGGAGAGTCTAACATGGCTGGAGCAGAAATTTGAGAATTTGACTTGTTTTTTTCCTCTTTCTCACTGACTTTCTTAGACATTCTCCTTATTAGCAAGGGATTTCTCACAGGAACAGTATGACATAGCTGAGGCTGTGATTTGGGCTTAGGCATCCCAATAAAGCCCTTCCACAAAAGGAATGTGGCATATGGCTTTATGTCAACACCAGGTGCTCCAGGGATGGATCCACGCTCACAAAACAACATTCTCATTCAGAGCAAAATAAAGAAAAATAAGTTAATAGAATAAACAGTATATAGAATAATAATTAATAAAAATAAATGGTAGGGTTTTGGGTTTTTTTCCAGCCTGGGTCCATTTTCCAGCTGGAGGGATGGATCTCATCCGTGGCTGAGGACAAGGCTTTGGGGTGGGAAGAAGGACTCAGAAGTAGCTTCACCACCAAAATCTCCATGTTGCTGAATCAAGCTGAGGGTGAGATGAGACAGAAGAGGCACCTGCCAGCAGTGATTTTGGTGTTTATTTTTTTTCTCCAAGGTGGCTTTGCCAAAGGCAGGGAGTGGATTTACACCTCCTGCCAGCTGTGAAGATCATGTGCATGGGGGAACACAGCCAGCAAAGCCTTTGTTTCCTTTAAACATTAAGTCACCTCTGGTTGCTGCTGTGTTTCTCCTTTCCTTTTTTTTTTTTTCTTCTCTTAATAATTTTTGGGTGCAGCTGAGCTGCTGAGAAACTGATCACGTCCAACACATTTACACCATAAATAAAAGAACAATGCAATAAACCATTAAATCATGCAGGGCTGTTGCAACAGCAGCAATTAGGCATGGGGGTGGGAAGCATTCTTTTTATGGATGTGACTTTCCTAGCCCAAATTCTGGGCGACCTGAGGTTACCTTCTCCAGCCTGGCTCGGGATGTGCTGTCACACCGTGCTGGCAGCCACGGGGTTGGGTGGCCTGGCAGGTAATGGCCCAGCTGCAGGCAAGATGGGACAAGGCAGCGTGGGATGAGGCTGGTGTGTGCCAGGGCTGAGCTTTAGTCACCCCTGTCATCGATGACTGGCTCTGCCTGAATGCAAGAGGACCAGATTTTTGGGTAGCATGCGAAGGCACTGGCAGCTGGGGTGGTTGTGTGTGCTCCTGCACGTGTACAAGGGAGCTGTGCTTGCTGAGATGGGTTTGAGCCTGCACAGGGTGGGTTTTCAGGGATGTTCAGCTGGTCAGGTGTGGAATGAGCACCAGTGTTTGTTGCAAGAACATATTACAAGTTTCTCTGCGTGCAAGCCTGCAGAAAAATCTTCCCATGGGAAAGCGTCTTTTTACTGTCTTTACTCTGTATAAGTCTCTGTAAACAAAATCTCTGATGTGTGTTTCAAGGACATTTGGATTTCTCTGCCTGTCTCCTGATAGTGAGAGATGGAGGTTTTCTTTCTTTCTACCTATGAGGTGAAAAGTTGTTGTCTCTGATTGTGTAAGCTATTCTGGCATTCCTTGAACGAAGCTTGAGGCAGGAGCTTCGGATGCTCCGGACTGAGCAGATAATAGCCCAAATCCTTTAAATTATGGAGTCATGTTAATAAATCATATTTAGCCTTCTGATATTATTGTCAGGAGTCCTTTGTTAATGAACAGACCACGGCATTAAGTGTTTAGGGCAGGACAGGGAGGGCCCCAGCACATCCATGCTCTAAGCATGTCCTGCAGATACTATAGCTCCTGTGGCCCTCTGGCTACCCCACCTTCATCCCAAACCCATCCTGCTGGGATCCCCTTTAGGCACAGCTGCAGAAAGGCCTTGCCTTTGCATAGCTGGCAGGTTTGGGAATTGCTCTGGGCTCTGCTCCATGGGTACAAACTATCTCCCACTGCCCCAGTGACCATTTATGGAACCCTGAGGCATCACAAGCATTTCACCTGGCAGTGGGTGAAAGGTGCCCATCAATCAGGTGCCTGGGGCTGTCCCAGCCTGGGTAATAACAACATGAGCAGAAGGAAAGTCATGCCTTGAGCCTGAGCCCAGCTCTCCTTCTTTATAAGGAAGCTGGCAGGAAAGCCTGCCCAGGAGTCGGGTGGCCCTCAGATCTCTTGCTGGCTGTCTAGCAGTTGTTTTCCTGCAGGCTGAGCTCTGGGTAAACAGCTGGGCTGGGAAATGTGAAACCCTGGCTGTGGCTGTGCTGTGGCCGTGCTGTGGCCGTGCAGGAACATGTGGGGAGCAGGAACCTACCAGAGCTGTGCAGGGTGGCACAGGGGGATGGACACGTGAGGTGAGCCCCTGTCCTGGGGTCATTTGTTTGGTTTGAGACGTGTCCTATTTGTGGCACAGCGTTTGGCTGGCACAGGGTGCCCAGAGAAGCTGTGGCTGCCCCATCCCTGGCAGTGTCCAAGGCCAGGCTGGATGGGGCTTGGAGCAACCTGGGATAGTGGAAGGTGTCCCTGCCCACGGCAGGGAGGTTGGAACTGGATAATCTTTTATGCCCCTTCCAACCCAAACCATTCTGTGATTCCCTAATAAGTGATGTTGCTGGAAATGCTGAAGCAGACACAATAAAAGTGTTTTTCCTCCATCTCCATCGTTATTCAGTGAGGATGAGTCATTATCAATGGCCAAGATGTGCTGCTACCTGAGCCATGCCCTCCTGGCTCTGTCTCTCAGCCCAAGTAACAGCAGTGGTTTGGGAGAAAACTGAGGCACTCCCAAGTGCTTTGAAGCTCAGCATCTTTCCTTGTGACTCCTGCCAGGCACCCAGATGCTGCTTTGCTACTCCCTGTTAAACTCCAGGGCAGAAATCTAAGCATTGAGCTCAGTTTTCTTTTTTTTTTTTTTTCCCCAAGGAGCTGTTAACAGCTTGTCATTGCGGGTTGGAAAATATAGATGTATTTGAGAAAATATGTTGGCAGCAAGCTCCCCATATTGTTTCAGCTTGCCCCAAAATTCCAGAGAGATTTTCCATTAATATTTTTAATGTCTGATTGGAAAATATCAGGGAAAGAAGAAGCAAATTCTGTAGATGTTTTTTAACGATTTTAGCCTTTTTTTTTTTCTTTCCCAGCCAGGTCTCCATGGCATAGAAAAAAGTAAATGAAATACACAAATGAAAATCATCTGTTAGGACTTAAATGCATTACAATCATTGCTCTGTAAGTGGAAGAATTTTAAGAAAACCATTATAAGGAAATTTGGTTATTTAATTAATGCATTCCATCAATTTGTGTGATCTGATTCCAGTGATTTGGGTCCAAAACTTGGTTAGGAGAGGTGTTAGGAAATTGGAGGTTCCCTGAGAGAGGTTTTGACTGTAAGGAGCTCCAGCAAAAGATATGGAAACAAAACTGGCCCTTACTATTCTAGATATCACCTTGTTGACCACATATTTTTCCCTCTTACTTGTCTTTCACAGACCTCCTAAAAGCAGTGCCTGCAGGTCTGGGGTTTAAAAGCACATGGCACCACTCTGGAAAAGTGGGACACTTAGACCTCACCTTGGGATGCCTTCTTTCCACCAGCTGAATGGAGCGAGGAGCCCTTGGGGAGGCTGATCCAGGGAACAGCTCAACCCCAGGAGTGGTGCTGGTCCCAAAAGTGGTTCTTCTTGGCCAGAGCTGAGGTGTGTGGGCCACTGTTGGGCAACCATTGTCTGGATCATCCCAGCCCTGTGAGGAAGCAGGGATGAGCAGGTTGTCCATGGGGCAGACATGCTCACCAAGCTGGGGTGTGGGTCCTCGGCACGTACACGATTTCAAAATGCAGCTCCTCACCAAAGCTCTGCTCTTCCTCTCTGTATGGGACTCTGGATTGGACAAGGACTTGTGTTTTGGGTCACCTCGTGCTGGAGAGCACTGGGATGTGCATGGAATGGTTTTGGGCATAGCTCTGAGGTTCCCTTCGTGCTCAGAGGACACATCCTCCAGGACACATCTCATCCTGGTTTGCAGTCAGTACCCACAGCAGGCCAGCTGAATTGTTCTCTGTGCAAGTGAGTGCCCATTTCTCTCCACAGGTGGTAGAAGTGGTCAAAGGTGACCAATTCCTTGTAGACATCCCAAAATTACATAAATCCTTCCCAAACTCTACCCACAGCTTTGCTGTGGATGGAGGCAGAACAGCAGGAGCTGAGAGCTTCAACGCCTCCTCCCTGCTCAGCATCCCTCAGGGGAACCTTTCCATCTGAGCCTCCCAGGCAATGCAGATCCTTCTGGGATGCTGCTTCAAAAGCCCCTGTATCAGGAGCCAAACTGATTATCAGCGGGGGTTGAGACCTGAGATAAAAATATACCCTTTCTCCTAGGCTGTGATTAATCTGCTGCCCGCTGCTGCCTACAAGCACGTCCTCCTTGATGATCAGAAGTACAAACCACCACATGTTCTCCCCCAGAGCTTTGTGTTTTAGGTTTTTTGCATTACTTTGAAGAGATTCCCCAACATCTCTATCTGGCTTCACCACATCATTGCCTACAACTTTGTAGACGCTCCTCTGTCACCATGACGATGCTGAGGATGTCACTGGCCCGGGCTTGTTACATAATGAGGTGAGTCAGCCCCAGAAAGGCCACAGACTTTGCCATTGTTTGGTTTAATAACCTGCAATGATGAGATAACGATCCAGGCTCTTAATGAAAGGTGGGTGGTAATGAGAAGTTAGGAAACAGTTCAATAGCAAAGTCCATGGGATAATGACAGGCTGTGATTTCCGGAGGGTGATCATCCTCCGCCGTAAATGGGCTGGACAGACTCATCATCCGTGGGGGGTTTCACATCCAGCACCAGGTGCATCACCGGGCTGGGAATCAAGCTTTTCGTGAATACAATCCACTTCAGCCACTGGGTACCTCCATGAAAATAAATCCTATAACAATCTGTGCATACAGGAGGGCTGGAGTTCTTTGCTCTTCCCATCAGATCCCCAAAACGCTGCGTTGCTTTGCAGCACTGTGCTGGTTTGGGCTGGGACAGGTTGATTTTCTTCAGAGTAGCTGCTCTGGGTCTGTGTTTCTGACTTGTGACCGAAACAGTGTTGATAATACAGAGATGTTTTTGTTTTTTGCTGAGCAGGGCTTACATAGAGTCAAGGCTTTTCTGCTCCTCACCCCACCCCACCAGAGGAGGCTGGGGGGGGCACAAGGAGTTGGGAGGGGACAGAGCAAGGACAGCTGACCCCAAACTGAGCAAAAATATTCCATAACACATTTTGTCGTGTTTAGGAAAGGGGGGGACATTCGGGGTGCTGGTGTTTGCCTTCCCAAGCCACCACTACATGTGATGGAACCCTGTTTTCCTGGGGATCACTGGAAACCTGTGGGAAGTGGGGAATTAATTCCTTGTTTCGCTTTGCTTGTGCACGTGGCTTTTGCTTTACTCCTTAAACTGTCGGTACCTCAACCCCTGAGTTTTCTCACTTTTACCTTCCAGTTCTCTCCCCCATCCCGCTGTGGGGGACTGAGCGAGTGGGGCTGAGCTCCCAGCCGGGGTTAAACCATGAAAATCCTAAATTAGGTCTGGGTCGGGTGTGAACAAATGGCTGTAATTCTGCTGATTTTCCCGGAGAAGGCACTGTGGTAACACATGCCAAGTTCTGCTGGCAGCAGCAGGACAGGGAATATCTGATGTGGCAGCGGGGACACAGTAGCCCTGTAAACACACTTTTCTCTCAGACCAGCAGGATTTTTCTGCTGGATCAGTGCCTTGTCGCAGGTGATTGTGGTCTCTTGATTAGGGATGAGGTAACTTAAAGTCAAGTTCAACATCCTGTGGATTTACACCCTAAAGCAATCCCATGATTTTCAGTGGGGAATTTCACACCTTAAAATAACAGGGCAAACAGGGAAGTGTTCCTTTTAACAAAACTAAAAGTACCTGGGAGTAGACGGCTCAACCCAGTGTCAGGCTAATGTGAATATTGCCTTTTCAGAAGCTCTGACAATGCCAAAACCTGAATTGTGGCTCTCTGACTGATCTGCACCCTTTGACCCTTGCTATTAGGACCAAACATGAACTTCTGCAGCCAGGTTTTGTTTCAAGGAGAACCAGTATTAAATTCCTGAGACTGGAATATTCCCAAACTGGAATATCCCATTTAATTACCCTCTAACTACTTTTAGAAGCTCGTGTTTCATAGAATCACAGAATGGGCTGGGTTGGAAATGACCTTTAAGATCATCCAGTTCCAACCCCTGCCCATGGGCAGGGACACCTTCCACAAAAATAGATTGCTTCAAGTCCTGTCCAACCTTGGACACTTCCAGGGATGGGGCAGCCACAACTTCTTTGGGCAACCAGTGCCAGGGCCTCCCCACCCTGACAGTAAAGAATTTCATTGTAATATCTACCCTAAATCTACCCTCTCTGCAACCTATGGAGACAATTATCTTTATGATTTAGCCCATTTATGGGATGAGTTTTGTTCTGCACTAGTCTTGCAAGGTCAGGAACTTTCACAGGACATTGCTCAATCCTCCTGGACCAGTTTCTGAGCAGACCTGCCAGCTTTGAGAAATGTCCCTGCTTTAATGGATGTTTGCAGCTTCAGAATGTTATCTCCAAATTATAGTTCTTGAGAATTACAGAATATAATTTTTTTTTTGAATTACAAATAAACCTCCTTTCTTAAATATGAACCTCTGTCTGGTAGGCTCCTTTGGGGTCATCAGTCCTGGCTAATGGACACCCATTGTACACCTCCCCATTTTTTGGTCTTAATTTACTGGGTCTTCCCCAGGACCACCCAAGACACCTGTGGATGTGCATGTCCACCTCTCTGAGGACAGTGGAGGAAGCCTTAAATGATTTTGCTTTTCATTTGATGAATTGAGATTGAATCCAGGCTCTCATCCTTCCTTCTTCCCCACATTCATCAAAGCCAGGCATTGCATTTACAACTCTCCCATTTCCTTTCCTGCTACCCTTTAACTCAGCCAATTATAACCAAACAGCTCTAGTTAGGGCACAAATCTGACCACTGAGAAGAAATAAGGTTTGAAGCCTTGTCCTCCTGCCTGAAGAGTTATAAATTAAAAGAAATTAAACAAACAAACAAACAACTTTTCAGAGTGTTGACTTCAGGAAGAGTTTACTGTCCTTGAAAGAATTCCTGCATGGTTCCGAGTGTGACACTCAGAGCAGAGGACTGAGCAAAACCAGCAGGTCCCCAACCTGTTACCAGCTAAATGAGGCTGAATTCTGCACTTCTGCAACCCCTTCCTGGCTTCTGCTGTCCCTTGGCTGCCAGGAAAGCAAGGCCAGCCCTGGGTGCAGTGTTTGACTGGGGCTGATAGCACGGGGTGAGCAATGCCCGGTCCCTCTGTGGGGATTTCCCCCTCTGGGGCTCAGCCCTGGTTTCTCAGTGTCAGAAGCTGAACCCCGTTGAATTTCTCCCCTTTCTCTGCTTGTGGCTATTTTTAGGCAAAGCTGCACCCACAGGCAGCCCAGTTCTTGCTCCAGTGCTGTCCCAGTGCCCGGTGTTGTCAGCAATGATTGGAATTTCTTACAACCGGCCAGGGAAGGAGTTTCATGAGCACATCAGGTGTAATTAGAGGGTGCAACAGTCTGAAAAACTGCACAGCTTGTCCGCAGCCAGGAGAATGCATGTCTGCACTGGTGGGTGACAGGAGGGAGAGCTCTGGGGCACACGATGTGTCCTGCCCTGCCTGCATCCTGCACCCCGGGCAGGGCTCAGCCCTCACTGCTGCAGAGGGACCAGGAGCTCTCCGCTGATTTCAGCGTAGGGGGCTGTAAATCCCGTGCTGAGCGACATCCCTTCATCCCTGCAGGAGACCCTGTCTGCAAATAATATCGTGGAAAGATGGTTTTGCTTGGTTTCTGTTCCCCTTTGCCCGGCAGTGGGAAGAAAAGCAGTGTTAGACTGCAAGAAAAGGGTAGGGGGGAGAGGCGAGAAATGAGGAAGGAAAACGCAACTTGTTTAGAGGAGAGGAAATAAAAAACTCTTTTCCGTGGCAGAAACACCCCGATCCATTACAGGGACAGATGCAGGAGCTCTTGGTGTTCCCTCCCGGGCATCAGGAGCTGGGAGGGATGAGGGAGGGGGAGCGGTGATGTCCTGGTGGTACAGGTTCAGTTCACACTTCGTTCCCTGTTTTATTTATTCCTGCAACCGAAATACCTGCGAGGGGCGAGGGAGGCTATTGAAAACTGCAGGCACAAAGGACAGTGAACTCCAGCTCCAAATCCAAACATTTTTATCAGCCTGATAACAATCAGACATTTATCACCCTCCCCGCCAGGAGCCTGACCCGCAGAAGCTATTTTCAAGTCCTTCCGAAGAAAGCGCCATCAGCAGTGAAAAATACTCAGCATCCAGCTGACAAGAGGAGGGGTCAACCACTTGGTATCCTTCCTGACCTTTCTGAAAGCATCTAATTCCCCGAAAAATGTTGCAGACAATTTTCTTGGCTTCTTCAGTATCCCACTATTTTTTTTCACATGTGCAAAATTTAGCTTTTATTTTTTTTCCTGCTGTTGTTTTGGGTTTTTTTCCTTTTTTATTTTTTTTTCCCTGAAAACCATATAAATGCCCCTTGATCAGCCCAGAGGAATAAACTTCTCTGTTGCAATTAAATGTCATTAACACACTAATAAGAGTCTGGGCACTAACAAGAGTCAGGCTGCTGCCTGACTTTTGCAACCACCCTCCCAGGGTAGAGAGCACTTTGGAACGGCTTTAAACTAGATTTAGATGGGATATTAGGGAGAAATTCTTTCCTGTGGGTGTGGTGAGACCCTGGCACAAGTTGCCCAGAGCAGCTGTGGCTGCCCCATCCCTGGAAGTGTCCAAGGCCAGGCTGGATGGGGCTTGGAGCAACCTGGGATAGTGGAAAGTGTCCCTGCCCATAGCACGGGGGTGGGACTGGATGATCTTGAAAATCCCTTTAAACCCAAACCATTCTGTGATTCTGGACTTGGTGCCCACATTCCAGGCTGATAAACCAGGGCCATACTGGAAACTGCTGCAGATGAAGCTGCCCTGACAGGAGTGGAGCACGTGTGGCTGCATCTGCACAGTGATGTACACACAGCTCCCAGCCACCCTCTCCAAATTCTAACCATGCACAGAATTCCTGGATGTGTGACTCGGATCCCACCAGGCATCTCGTCCCCAAGGAGGATGTGTATTGCACTGAATGTAGACAAGAACATGACTGGTCCTTCCCTTCCAAGTTTCCTTTAGAGGGAATCAGATAAATACATTTTAAAAAAGACATTAAAAGAGGAGGGTGAATCATGGCTTAGTCAGAGCTGGGGCTCACCAGAGCAATTGCTGCTGGTGCTGGCATTTTGATGCCAGGGGGAGGATGTCAGGGAAGGCTGGCTGGTGATCAGCGGGTTCTTCCGAAGGGGATTGAGAATGGAGTCTGGAGCTGTTATTTTGGGATGCATCCAGAGCCTAATGCCACTGTTCAGGATGGGTTGCTAGGTGAGTTTGACGTTGGAGCAGCAGTGGAACAAAAGAGGGAATTGAGAATTTTAGTTTTGGTGTTTCCGAGAAGTTTGAAGACTGTAAACCCCACAAGAGATGGGTATCCTATTCTCACAGAAATGGGGTTTTCCCCCCTTCTCTCCCAGACTTTCCCTTTTTGTACTTCCCTCTCCCACCTCTCTGGACCTGCTGCATTCATCCCCTGGATGCTCAAGGTCAATTTTTTTTCCCCATCTACCACCCGGACTTTCATATTTCAAACCCTGGCATTTATTTATACCCCTGTCCCTTCTCATTTATTAAATTTCTGCCAGCTCCTGGTTGGGGTATGTATGGAAGCACCTCCAGCTTACACTGGCTGGTTGGTTCCTCCCTCCACCCTCTGTCACACAGGGAGGCTGAGGGACAGCATCACTGGCTGTCCCGTGTCACTCTGTGCCTGTGGTGGCTCTGAAGGAGCTGACACATTTTTCTGACGACATTCAGGCTGCATCAGTGACTTGATTTCCCGAAAAAACGCTGAGCTAAGCACCCCTTTGGGCTCTTTTTACAGCAGCTGCGGGCAACATTTTTATTTACCAGCCCAGGTGCTATTTTTAGGGAGCTGAGATTTTGCACAGCACGATTTGGGAGGGGGAAAAAAATAATCCTCTGAGTGCACCTAGTGCCATCCTGTCCCTGCCCTCTCCCCGGGGTGCAAGTGCTTTATAAATAGTAGTGCTTCTTCCAGCTGACCTCCCTTGGAGCAGCTGGGTGCTGGTGCCTTTGAAATCCAGGCCACTTATTTGGGAGTTGAAGCTTTCCGCTCCAGTTCTTTAGGAGTTTCTAAGCCAAGAGTCACTAGGTGGATCTAATTTGAAGCGACTGTGATTTTAATTCAGGCAGGGTTTCGCTTTCGGGCTCCTTTTCATGTCGCGGGGGTGGTGATTTGTGAGGTGGAAAAGAGCCACGGAGAGGGGAGAAAGGAGAAGGAAGGGGGATGATGCCCGAATTCCTGGTCCCGTCAAATCATGTGAATTTTTGTCCTCCTTCTGACTCATGCTCTAGCTGGGAACCGGCTTTCTGTTGCCCTACATGTGAAAAGAATTTGGGGATTTTGTGCAGAGTGGTCCAGGGAGGGCTGTTGTGCCTGACTCCCATCCCATCCTTGCCAACTGGAGCACTCACAGCTCTCTCCCATCTTCCTTCCCACATCCCAAATCTCTGGTTCTTTTCCAGCTCCCTCATAGTAGCTTTTTTTTTTTTTTTAATTCCTTTTTAATTTTTTTTTTCTTTTTGCCTGTGAATATTTTTTCCCTGTGTAGGAGAGGGAAAGATTGTACACTTTTTACTTCATCTTGGCTCCATGTAAGGAATTAGCCAGAAATATCTTCTTTCTAAATGCATTATAAAAATACAAGCCTTTGCTTCCAGAGGAGGAAAATGCCCTAAGTAAAAAAAAGGGTATTGAACATTTTAGCTGCTCCTTCTCAGGCTTTAAATTTTGAAGCAAAATTTGCTGTATTAAACACCATCAAAGCAGATGCTCCCACCTCTACAGCTCTTCCCACCCATGACACATTTCCCTGCTGTGGCAAATTCCCACCCAGAATCCTTCCCAAGAGACCCCTCCATGCCAGGTGGGATCATCCCCATCAGTGTTGGGGGACAAGGGGGTTTGAGCACCTGCGTGTTTGGAGTTTGGGCATCATCACAGGAATTTTCAGGGTGGTCCCAACCCCTCTGTGCTGCAAACAGAGGTTGTGTGGGGGTGTCAGCATTGCTGGGGTGCCGTTTGTAGCCGAATTTAGAGTGGAAACATAACTTGCAGGAACCTGGAGAGTGGACTAAGAAGTTTAATAAACTAATAAAAGAATGCAAANGGCCCCGCCCGGGCGCGGAGCGGGGCGGAGCAGCCGCGGTGGCCGCGGGCGGAGGCGGAGCCGCCGCATCCCGGGCATCCCCTCCGGGGGAGGCGGCTCGGCACAGCATGTGCGACGTGAGCGACGTGCAGGAGCGCGGGGCTGGCATCCCGCGGGACCCCCCGGCATCCCCCGGCCCCCCGGCCCGAACCCGCTGACCGCGGAGTGAGGGGCGCAAGCGGCGCGCTGGCGGAGCCCCCCCATCCCACCGCTGTGTACTTAGGGGTCCTTTCTCTCTCTTTTTTTTTTTTTTTTTTTTTTTCTTTTTTTTTTTTTTTTTTTTTTTTTTTTTTTTTTTTTTTTAGTTAATTTTTTTTATTTTTTTAATTGTTTTTATTTTATTTGTCTCTAGCTAATTTTTTTAATTTTATTTTTTATTTTGTTCAACTTTATTCCCAATATTTTTATTAGTTTATATCCTTTTCCCCTTCTTATGTTCTATTCCCTATTTTATTTTCTTAATTAATTGTAATTAATTTTTCTCTTTATATCTTTCACTCCTTTTTCTTTTTTAAAACAGTTTTTTAAAAAGTTGTTTATTATTGAGTTTTAGTGTTTTGTTTTTTTTTTTTTAAATATTCCTTTCACATCATTTTACATCATTTTCCCTCGTTGACTGAAAAGGCGTGCGAACTGAAATAGAGCATTTATTTAACGATAAATATTTTAGTTTGGGGGTCCCGTGCGCACCCCAAATTCCCGGTATGGGGGAGGGGTCGGTGTCGCGCTCCCCCCGCGGAACAAAGCGCGTCCTTTGTCCGCGCTGCAGTGCGGGGGGCGGGCGGCAGGGGGCAGCAGGGGCCGCGCCGACATCCCGCCTTCATCCTCCTC
>VXAX01000756.1:87503-130938 GCA_013399835.1 Leptocoma aspasia
CCGCGACCCCCGCCCTCCTCCTCCTCCCTCCCCCCCCCCTCCTGCCGTAAAACCTTCACGAGGCTCGGAGCAGCATCCTAAAGCGCCGCAGCCGCTCTCCCAAACCACCGACTGCAACAAAAACCCTTTTTATTTATTTTTTTATCATATATTTCCCCCACCTCGCTCCCCCTCCCCTTTTTTATTTCTCCTCCTCCCTCCCGCAAACGCATCAAGGTGGACGCGGAGCGTAAAAAGACCTTTGTTTTAAAAATGCCCATGGAGCTGACGCAAAGCCGCATCCAGAAGATTTGGCTTCCCAATGACAACCGCCCGGCGCTGCCCCGCCGCTGTGAGTACGGGCACGGCAGCATCCCGGAGGGATGGGATTGGGATGGAGGGATGGGATGGGTGGGAAACTCTCTCCTTTCTCTGCGCACCGCGGCGGGGCTCTTTGCAGCATCCCTGCAGCATCCCTCCTCCCTTCTCCTCGCCGTGCCCCAGCATCCTCCCGGTGCCCGCATCCCACCCGCTGCCATCCCGTGACTCAGTGCCGGAGGAAGGTGCAGCCGTCACATGGCCCCGCAGGATGCGGGGAGGTGCCGCGACACGCGTGGCCCCGTTTCCACTCTCCGCTCCCAGCCCAGGGATTAAAAGGGAAGGGAGCAGGTTGTTCGCCTCGCACCCGGGGCGCCAGCTCAGCTGGGATTTTCACCGTGTCAAGCGGCTCGCCCGGGGATTTGTTAATGACAGAATCATGAATGGTTTGGGTTGGAAGGGACCGTAGAGATAATCTCGTTCCACAACCCTCTGCCATGTGACAGGACACATTCCACTAGACCAGGCTGATCCAAACCCTGTCCTGTTGGAGGTGGAGGGAGGATTAGGGTAATGTATTTAGAAGGAAAAAAAAAAAAAACAACAACCAAACACCAGCCGTTTTCACTTTACCATTTCACCCTGTGGGGATGAGGAGGCAGGTGGAGGGGAAGGCAGAAATTAGTGCTGAAACTTCTGCAGTGGTTTCCCCTTGTCTCTGCAGCTCGGAATATAAAAATGTTTGGGTCATCCCGGTGTTACTCTAAACTAAATCTTGAATCGTGATCCAATCCGAAAGCTCAGGAAGCAGCTCCTTTAAGTCACCCACCAGCTCCACTGTAAACCTGCCAGTTGTGCGGCTCCTCACGCTAAATGAGCGTCGCAGGAATGTGCGGAGCCGGGATGGAGGGGGTGGCACTCGCAGCCTGGCGAGGGATGGAAGTGGCTTGGGTGAATCACTCTTTCCCATGCTTGTCTTCATTAGGCGTTTAAAGTCGCTTCCGATGTTTATTTACCTTGGCTGGAAAGTTTCCCCTTCTAAATAATAATGCTAATTTTTTTAGAAAATAGATGTGCTATGAACTTGCCAGATGCTGTTGCCCGTGGCTGTGGGTCAGGCACCCTGGAGCAGATGTTGGGATGCGCAGCCTGTGCCTGGCAAGGGCAGCTCTGCAGCGGGAGCTGCCGGGGAAATGGATTTCAGCAACAGGCTGCATATCTGGGTAGCCAAGGGGCTTTGCTTAGAGTGGGGTAAAACGTCTCCCGGCTTAATGCTTCGCGCGTGTGTCTCTGTGGCTGGATTTTTCTCAAGGACTGGCACCTCTGAAAGAAATCCCTTGTGCATGCAGTGGTTTTTTTGCCGCTTCGTTCACCTGGTTTCTCAGAGAGCTCCCTCTTGGCAGCGGAAAAAACGAACTTATTTAATATATTAAGGTTTATAAATAACATAGCGTGGCTTGTAATGATTTTTTTCTTGGGGTGGGAACGAGCTACGCTGTGCAATGTGAGAAGAGGGTTTTTAGGCTTCTTTTAGCTTCCTCTTTTTTAACTCAAGGTATTTTAAACGCGAGGTGCTATTAATTCCTCAGCCGCAACAAAGAGCGAGGGCTGCAAAGCTGGGTGGGAAGGGAGGAATAACGGAGCCCACGTCCAGCGGGATGCCTGGAGGGAGCGGGCGCATCCCTGCGAGCATCCTCTGGAAGGACGCTCCCCGGGTGTGAAATAATGAGTCCGATTGTGAAATAATGAGTCCGATTGTGTGCTGGCTCGTCCAGGGGAGGCTGCAGTGGTTCCTTCAGCTGGCCTTTTGACGGCGATCCATTAAATCGCTGTCACGCCGCACGTCTCTCACGTAGGGGCTGGGAAAGCCGAGCCGTCGAAGGCGCTGGCTGCGCAGAGCCGGGCGAGGAGAGGGGGATGCTCCGGGAGGGAAGGGGCTGCCACTGCCTCTCCCCATCCCGTCGAGGCTTTTTCCCGTCCCGCCGGCTCGGTGGGTGTGGGAACACACGGCGGGGATGTGCGCGTTCGCGCCCGGCTCGCAGGGGTCGGGGCGACAGCGGTTCCACGTGTGCAGAATCAGGCATCCGTGGAGGTGTTGGAATTGCAGCGGGGGGAAAAGCTGGGAAAAGGGGAGTAGGGCTAACAGAACGTGCAGTCTGGGCTTGTGGGAGGTTTTTGGGAATACTTACGAGGAGAGAGTAAAAATGTCTGAAGTGGGGGGGTGGCTGTTTTATCCGACTTTTTATAGAAGCAAATTTCCTTCCCTTTTGGGCTGTTTCTTTTTGGTTCCTTTTTTTTTTTCCTTCTTCTTCTTTTGTTTTCTTCTCCTCTTCCTTTTACCCACTGGTAAAGCTGACTTTCTGGCAAATAGCAAAAGTGATAAGCTCCTTTTAAATACCCTCTGATTGAGCCTGAAAGTCATCCCTGCCCTTGACTTACCTGGCTAGATGTCGATAAGGAGTAATGAATATTAATTGAAACGCCTGATAGCTTCCCAGCAGTGGTGAAAAGAAGTGATGAATGAGGCCTTTGTGAAAGACTGGGAGCAAAACACTGGGTTCTGTTTCATCCCTGGTGCAAAGTTTCCCGGAGACTTTTGGTTTGGGCTCATATTCCTGATGAAAAGTTGCTCACTGATGCCATGGTGTTTTGGGAGGTGCTTCCCAGGTGCTGTTCCATTGTCCAAGGGCAGCAAAAACTTGCAGGAGATTCCTGAATCAGGGATGTTTAACTCTTGCAGCACCCTTAGGAGGTGACACGTGTGTGCCCACACAGTGCCAGCCCTGGGGCTGTCACAACTGTCTGGAGCCACAGGGACATGAACAGTACCCAGCATTGTCTCTTTGCTCTTGGAGTGCTATTTAATGGCCACAAATCCTCTTGGCTCTGCTCTTTGAGATCCTTTGTCTACTGGCAGGTAGGGAAAAGAAGAGTTTCCTTATCCAGGTATTATTCCTTTCTCCTCCCTTTATCTAATTAGTGTGTGGGTTTTGTGTAAAACAGACTTGCACATCATAGCTTGGATGAGGAATTGTTAGAGGGGGGAAAAGTATTGTTTGCACAGCTCCCTTGTGCCCCAGCACAGAGAATTGGCACTTGCTGCCAAAAATCTTTGGGAGCTGCCCTGGGGTTTTGAAATGCAGCACTGACAGGGGGGTGGGGGCCAGGATGCACAAAGGGAGTGAGTGTGAGGGCAGGTCCAGCCTAAGAAATAAGAAATCTATGAAACAAAAAAAAAAAAAAAAAAGAGAAAATATATTTTAGGTAGTTTGTAATCTCCTGCCTGCTGACTTTGCTTTGGTGAGAAACTTAGGAAGATAGATGATGGGTGGGTGGCTCTTCTCTGTCATCTGGGTACCAGTGCCATAAATCTTCCTTGTGGCCTTAATTTGGTTTCTCCAGCTGCTGGTTTGGTTTCTTTTCTTAGAAGGGGAAGGTAATCCCATGCACTTTGCATGTTCTGTGGGTACATCTCAGTTTGTTTGCCCCTTCCAGATCCACACTGATAAAAACCTACCCTGTGTCCATCCCCGGGAGCCCCTGGCATCCCCTGGTCCCACCTTCAGGCAGCTGTGACAGGCAGGCAGAGCTCTCCACCCAGGCCATAATTAAGCTGGGTTTTATGGCTCTGCCACCAGCCACTCACTCCCTGCATTCCTTTCCTATGAGGTGAGAAATCCCTAGCAGGGTCACATCTGTCCTGCAAATGCAGCCTCTGGATTTTCTTTCCAGCTGTTTAATGTGGACCCTCTTCACAAGAAAAAACAAAAACAAAAAAAACCAAACCAAAACAAAACAAAAAAACCAACAAAACCCCACAAACCAAACAAACAACTCAGCTTGGGTTTACGAAGAAGGGGATAAATCACTTGGATATCTGCTGGTAGTTCTGTGGCTCTCTTGCCTTGTTTATCTTCAGAAAATCCAGTTAGTTGGTTGTGTGTCAGCTAAAAATCTAGTCAAAGATTTTGAGAGATGCTTTCTGTGGGTGAAGATCTTGGTCCAGATCTGGTATTTCAGCACAGACACTGCTGCAAGGACAGGTTCAAAGTCCTTGGCTATCCTTGAGCTTTTCATGGAATTGCCAAGCCATTGGAATTGTGCTTGCCTTGATTTTTGATTTTTTTTTAATTATTTTTTTTTATTTTGGTTGCAAATGAGGAAACTGAGGCTCAGAGGCTCTCCAGGGAGCCTGGGCCAGCTGCTGGCTCCTTGTCTACTTTGCACCCATCAGGATGTTCTTGCTGTGGCTTTCAGGTTTCTTGCAGCTGCTGAAGGACTTAGAAAGAGTCTGGATAAAAACAAGTGCTTTGTAGGGTTGATGTAGGATGAGCTGGACAATTAACAGCTCCTGTTCTTTTTCCTTGCAGCCTGTGGGCCTCAGCTTGCCAACTCCCCCACTGTGATAGTCATGGTTGGCCTCCCAGCCCGTGGCAAGACCTACATCTCCAAGAAGCTGACTCGCTACCTCAACTGGATCGGTGTCCCCACAAAAGGTAAGGCTTGCACTGCTGCCAGGGGAAAGCAGGAGGTGTGGCCCTCAGGAATTCCTCTACATCAGTGATCTGGGAGATGGGAGGTAGTGGGGGATGTTTCCAAGATCCCACAGGCCAAGTATCTGTGTGTTCACATCCTGCTGCAGCCCAGGTTCTCCTTCACTTCGAACACCAAGGGGTGCTCGGAGCCTTTTGCTCTGAGGATGTAATTTCTTGGCCCCAGCTTGCTTTAACTGCAGAAGCTGCACAACTGAGTCATGCCCCTCATTTTGATGTGGTTTTTTTTTTTTTCCTTTTCCCACCTAGTTTTCAACGTCGGGGAGTACCGCCGGGAGGCCGTGAAGCATTACAGCTCCTATGACTTCTTCCGTCCCGACAACGAGGAAGCCATGAAAGTCAGGAGGTGAGTGTGGGCACCCCCTCCCTGACCCCACATGGTGGGGAAGCCCATGGATGGGAGCACAGTTACCCAGTTTGGGGGTGATGAAAAGGGAAGTTGGGCTCTGAATTTCCCCTGGATTTGACATTCAGAGTTGGGCTCTGAATTTCCCCTGCCTGCTCAAGGAGGGTTCTGAGAGCTCAAAACTGGATCTGTATAGGATTGCTAACTTCGGGGTGACCACCACACCCAGAGGACATCAGGGCCACTCCTCTGTCCTCTCTTTTGCAGGCAATGTGCCATGGCTGCCCTGAGGGATGTGAAGCTGTACCTGACGGAGGAGGCCGGGCAGATTGCGGTGAGCTCCCAGATGTGCTCTGGGGTTTGGCAGCTGTGCTGGCCCCAAAGGTCCTCTGCAGTCCCTTCTCTGAGGAGGTGCTCTCTGGGAAACTGGGCTCTTGTGGTGCTAATTGAGATCTTCTGCTTTTGAAGGTTTTTGATGCCACCAATACCACGCGGGAGAGGAGAGGGATGATCCTAAACTTTGCCAAAGAGAATGGATTCAAGGTCGGTGCCATGGGGCTGATGCCTGCATTGTGAAGTCCACTGCAGTGTAGAGTTGGTGCATCTTCTTTTACTCATGTGTAATCCTCGTGCTGCTCCTGTTTGAGGGAGATTTCAGCGCTGGGTTTGATTAAAAACATGAAACTCTTCCTTTATTCCCTGTACTGAGCCATGGGGAAGGAAAGGATGGGAGTGGGGCAGAGGGAGAGCTCTGTGGTCAAGCAGGGAGGAGGCTGGGTTGAGCAAAGTGCTGGCTGAATGTTACAAACCTTTCTTGGTGGCTTTCAGCTGAGCTTTGCTTTGCTTCACAGGTGTTCTTCATTGAATCTGTCTGCAATGATCCCAACGTGGTTGCCACCAACGTTATGGTAAGTGTGGAACTGGTGGAAGTGTCCTGCTTTTGCTTTCCCTCCATAGAGAGGTAGGAATGGCATCACCTTCACAAGCTCTGGTCTTCATGGTGGACTTCGGCCACCCTGGTATCTGCTGGAGGGACAGCACATCATGGCACTGGCAATCTAGGAGGTTCCTGGAATGAGATGCTGACTTCCATCTCCAAGTGACAGCACCTCTCCTTGTTTGCTCTTCTGTGTTTCACCATGTTGTCACCAACAAGGAGGGGCTGGTGAGGAATGTGAAGCTCCAGGGCAGCCTGTACTGCAGTAGCTGTGAAGTGAGCTGTCAGGAGAGCAGATTTAGGCCTGGAGTACTGTGGGATAAAAAGCCCAGGAGGAAGAGGGGCTCAAGAAAACTGGTTCATGTTCAAGGGTCATCTTCTCCAAGTTCAGCTATGATGCATTCCCAGCAAAGGAGCAGCCATCAAAAATGCCAGGATGAACAAGGAGCTTCTGGACAAACTCAAACACAAAAAGGAAGCCTACAGAGAGGATGGAAGCAAGGACAGGCAGCCTGGGAGGAATACAGAGATTGTCTGAGCAGCCAGGGGTTGAGGTAGGACAGAAAAAGCCCTGACAGAACTGAGGGACTACAGGCTCAGTCTCACATCAGTGTTTGGGAAGATAATGGAGCAGATCATCCTGGAAACTCTGCTGAGGCACATGGAAAATGAAAAGGTGCTCAGTGACAGGCAATGTGGCTTCACTGGAGGCAAATTGTGCTGCCAGCCAGGGCCTGGGGCTGAAGAGTGCTTTTTGCTCCTGCTGGGAGCTGTTGTCCCAGTGACCAACTTCTTGGGAGGTTGCACACAGCCTTTTCTACAACAAAATGCTCAGTTAGCTACATTTTTTTACACAAACTGGATTTTTTTTTTGAGATTTTAATCCCTTTATTTGGAAACTAATGCTTGAAGGGCAAGAAAATGAGCTCCTAGCTGAGTGTGGGATTTTGCTCCACAGGGAACTGCAGATGAATGGTGCTTCTTAGTGCTGGGATCAGTGTGGAAAATACACCTCAGGCCTGGGATGCTGCCACATGTGTTCATCCATTGTGTTGTTTCAGGACTGCTTGTGAAGTTACCAATGTGTAATGCTGCTGAAACACAAATCTTCAGGAAAAACAGCCTGTTAGATTAGTTCAGGCAGGACTAGTCCATGAGGGTTGTGGATATTCACACTGTCCATTTCTAGTGTCTTTCAGCCCAACAGCTTGCAGCAAATAATGCACAGAAAGGGGTTGAATGTTGCCATCCTACTGTCCTGCTGCTGAGCTGGGATCTTGTCTAAGCTTATGCACTCCCCTTTGTCAGATTGAAATCGAACATGATGGGGTTTTTTTAGCCATTAGGAAGCTCAGTTTTCCTGCTGTAGGGTGGTGAAGTGCTACCCCAACTCTTAGGAAAATAGGAGTGGACTGATAAGAGTCCTAATCATGCAATGGTTGATACCAAATTCTCCCACCTTAAGCTTGGTTTTGGGTATAGTTGGCTTCTTTTCTGCTCTGTGATGACTATAATGTAGTCATCACTTAGTTTCAGCTAATCACTGGATCTTGGCAGAACTTTGAAATTCCAGATTAGCATTGTCTGGCTTGGAAAGCTTCCTAACCTCTCCTTGTGGCATGTTTTTTTTTTTTTTTTTCTGTTGCAGGAAGTCAAATTGTCCAGCCCAGATTACCGAGACTGTAATTCCACTGATGCCATGGAGGATTTCATGAAGAGGATCAATTGTTACCAAGCCAGCTACCAGCCCCTCGACCCTGATGACTATGACAGGTAAGAGACTTTGAGTTCTGAGCTGCCTTGAGCACCTGCCTTCTCCCAGGAGAGGAGTAGTGAAGGGTGGAGCTGGATTTCACTTTGTCTTCAAAACGCCTGACTGTGCTAGAATGATTTATGGCCAGGCCTCACCTTGAATTCGGGCCTTTTATAGGAAAATGCTGGTTTCCCCAGGCCCTGTGCCAGGGAAATGGGCACTAATGCCTTCCCAGGCTCTTCTGGGCTCAGGTGAGCTGTTTTCAACCCTGTTCTGCGGGTCTAAATACAAAGACTTTGGGAAAGCACTTGAGCTTGAGTGGTTGAGGTGCTTTTTTCATTGTCCCAGTTAAAGGAAGGGACAGCTTGGCTCAAACCACAGGACTGAGCAAGCCCTGTGGCTCCTGCCTGGTTGTTGTGTGCTTTGGAAGAGCTTTGCTGTCCTGCCTGACTCTGCAGGCACCTCCCAGCCTTTCCACTGCTCACAAGCACATCTATGTGCCCTGCATGGATTGTCCCAGTCCTGCTGATCCCTGTCCTGGGGAGAGGAGCATGTTCCCTGTTAGTCCTGTTTAATCCTCTTTACTGCTGCAGGAGGAGGGGTGGCCATTACACTGCTGCAATTCAGCTCTCCATGAATCCCCATTACCTGTGGGCTCCCTGCTGAAAATAGCCAGCAGGAAATCCTTTGAGCCGGGTGATTACATGGACAGAGATAACCCACAGGGCTGCTTGGGACAATGACGTCTGTCTGTCCCCAGGGAACTTTCTCTCATCAAAGTCATCGACGTGGGCCGGCGGTTCCTGGTCAACAGGGTTCAGGATCACATCCAGAGCAGGATTGTGTACTACCTGATGAACATCCACGTCCAGCCCCGCACCATTTACCTCTGCCGGCACGGGGAGAGCGAGTTCAACCTCAAGGGGAGGATTGGAGGGGACTCTGGCCTCTCCAACAGGGGCAAGAAGGTGAGGGAGAAGGAAAGTACTCCCCTGGGGCTTCCAGGAGTGATCTGGCTGTAGTAGATGCTGTGCCTTGGGTTAAGTGCATGTTTGATGCCAGCTGGGCTGCTGAGGGTCCATGTGTAGCTCTTGGGGATCAATGAATGTGTGGCTGCCCTTCCCCTCAGCACAAGGCTGATCTTTCTGCCTGTGGAAAGCAACACTTAGTGGGAAGTAGGGAACGAGGCCCATTGGGAAGCTATGGACCAGGAATCAACCTCTGTTTTCTACGTCACGCAGTTTGCAGTGGCACTGAACAAATTTGTGGAAGAGCAGAACCTGAAGGACCTCAAAATTTGGACCAGCCAGCTAAAGAGGACAATCCAAACAGCAGAAGCTCTCCAGCTGCCCTATGAGCAGTGGAAGGCACTCAATGAAATCGATGCTGTGAGTATCTGTGCAGCCAGAACAGCTGGATGGGGCTGGCTCTTGCTTAACAAGAGAAAGTGAGGTTTTGTCTGGTGGCTGTGCTGATGCTCTTTGACTTGAGCATGTCCAGTAACCTCGTGCTTGTCCTGCCCTGGCAGGGGGTGTGTGAAGAAATGACCTATGAAGAAATCAGGGAGCAGCATCCAGAGGAATTTGCTCTGCGCGATCAGGATAAATATTACTACCGTTATCCTTCTGGGGAGGTAGGTCTGCAGGGACATGGGACTTTTACTTTAAATGTGGCCTGTTTTTCCTCATTCTGTCCTCTACTCTTGAGCAGAGGAGCAGTGAGAGCTCCAAGAAACCAGAATTAAGAGATCAGGGCTCATGTTTACATCTGCATTGAGCTCTTGTGAAATCTTGGTATATGAAGATCTCACTAAGAAATATATGACTTAACAAACAGCAAATTAGTAGGGAAAGGTCTCTGGAGGCTTCTAGTCCAACCTCCATCATTATATCTGCTCAGAGTTTTGTGCTGCCCCAATTTTCTTTCATTTCCAAAAAAAGTAATTTTCACCTTGTTCTCAATATCATTCCCTAAGGGTTGATGGTAATATCTCTGTTCCTGGCATTCTGCTTTCAGGGTGTGACACAATGAGGTGGGAATTGACATCAGTTCTGGATGATACTTTAGGCTGTGAATTGAGCTAATTATCCCCAAACTGAAAGTCATGCTCATAGACATTTCAGAAAAATCTTTGGAGACATCCTCATGACCCTGTATCTTAACAGAAGAATATGTGGGGACAGACACCAACTCTGGGTGTCTGGGGCTCCTTCTGGCTGCCTGTCATGGTTTTTATGAGGCCCTTCAAAACCCTGGGGTTTCTCAGGTTGCTCCAGACTTCTTAGAACTTTGAAATCCTGTACCAAATCAAATATCAAAACGATGGAGAGGATCCATCTTCAAAGCCCTTGTTGCTTACCTTAATTAATTCTCCAGGACTGAGCTGTGATTCACTGAGAAGTGAATGGCTCCTTCTCTGACAGGAGAATTAGAAGTTCCAGAGTAGCCTGAGGATGAGGATTTGTTTTTTAGCACTTTGTTGGTTTACTCAGAGGCATGAAATCAGGAGGTGTACCAAGACAACAAGGACTGTTGTTTCTTTGGGATGCTCGTTGCATTGATACCATGCCTCATCTCCCTTCCCCTCTGTCCCAGTCCTACCAAGACCTGGTGCAGCGCCTGGAGCCAGTCATCATGGAGCTGGAGAGGCAGGAGAACGTCCTTGTCATCTGCCACCAGGCTGTCATGCGCTGTCTCCTGGCCTACTTCCTGGACAAGAGTGCAGGTGAGCTCCCTGTCTCAGGGGGGAGAGGATTGGCCCTGCTTGGGGAGGGATGATGGATTCAGCTCTGGGGAGATGGTGTTCACATCCTGGAGCATGCATCTCTTTGGTGTGGGCTGAAGGTGTCTGAGCCTGCCTTTGGAGAGGAGGTGGGATAACCCTCCTGCTTTGCTGTCTCTGCAGATGAAATGCCCTACCTGAAATGTCCCCTGCACACAGTGTTGAAGCTGACCCCGGTAGCCTATGGTGAGTGAGGCCTTCCTAAACATGCCAGGGGGGTTGGCTTGTACCTCCTGCTGAATCCAGGCTGTCTGGGAGAAAAGCAGGGATCTGTGGTGGGGCACTTGGGAACATCCTGTGCCTGCTGGGCTTGCTGATGTGTCTCTTTGTGCTCCTTTCTGCAGGATGCCGGGTGGAATCCATCTCACTGAACATTGAAGCAGTCAACACCCACAGAGATCGGCCAGAGGTGGGTGTTGCTTTTCCCTGGAGCTGTCCTTTGGTGTCCCCCTCCTGTCCCCTGTGGTCAGCTGGCAGTGGGAACTACCAGATCATGTCTGGGGTGGGCATGGGGAGATTGCTCAGCTGGGTGCTTGGAAGTGCTGCTGGAAGACTGGGGCCACCAAATGTGTTCTTGGTCTGCAAAGTCATGGCCAGCTGAGGGTTTGAGGGTTTTCCAAGGGAAAAGGACTGTTGCATGGTCCTGCTTCCCAGTATGTTTGCCCAAGGAAAACTCCTCCCTGGTCTCTGACTTTTACCTGCACGGTCATCCACTCACCCAAGCAGGGAATGGAGCTATGGATGGAGAAGGTGGCTTCTCCCAGGTCTCCCAGTTGGCTGGCAGAGCCTGGGCTCAGTGCTTGCCCTAATCTGCCTCTGAGGGTCTTTTTCCTGGTATGTCTGTGGCTCTCTGTCCATTCTGCAGGGTGGCAGTGCTGGGGATGCTTTGTGGAGGAAAATTCATGTAAGGTTGGTTCTATCTCTGTCAAGTGCTCCACTGGAGCTCAGAGGCCAGAACTTGGAGTCAGGGCTGGGCAGCCACTCAGAGTGGGCCACAGGGACCCTGGCAGCACCCATGTCCCAAGATGCTGGGACATTTCCAACTTGTGCTTAGTGGTGGTGGAGCCCAAAGTGATGCTGAACAGTCGGGGCTGTCCCCTTTTGGCCCACATCTCCTTTCTTTTGCTTCCTCTGTCAGGTGGGAATGCTCCCCACAGCTGTAGGGGGGAAGCCAGTCCTTCCCCCTGCAGGGGGCCATGGATGCCCTGCTTTGCCACCCTCTCTGGGGATGGCAGCAAGGCCTTGGGTAGGATGGGGTGAGACACATGCCACGTGCTTGAGTGCCCCTGCTCAGCTTTGCCTCCATCCCTCCTCGCTTGAGTTGGAGCTTGGCGTGGTGCTGACCCTCGCTGGCTGCTCTGCTCCCACTTCCCAAATCTTCCTGCTCAGCCTGGGCTGGCTCATCTTCCCTCTTCTTGCTTTCACTCCTCTCCATGGCTGGAGGGACTGGCTTCGAGGAGGAGACCGATGGGCACCTCTGTGTCCTGCAGAGTCATGGCTTGATTGCTGCTGGGTGTGTTAGTTACTTTTTTTTGTCAGCTGAGACTCAGATGAGGAGAAAATCTGTCTCATGGCTGAGTGCAGAGACTTTTTTTTTTCCTCCCCTCCCCTTCTGCGCTCTTAAACATTTTACATCAGGGGGCTTTTTTGTGTCCAGAGCCTTTCAGTGCATCCTTTGCTCATTGACAGTGACTGTGGAGAAAAGCAGAGGCCACTTTAAGATAAAAACAGAAAACCAAAGCAACTTGCTTCTTTTTTATTTCCTTTATAACTGTCGCCTTCTTCCTTTTTCTTTTATTTTGCTTTATTTTTTTATATTTACTTTTATTTTCTTTGTCTCACTTTAATTTAGGAAGCAAAGAAGGGACCTAACCCGCTCATGAGACGTAATAGCGTTACCCCTCTAGCAAGCCCAGAGCCCACCAAAAAACCTCGCATCAACAGCTTTGAGGAGCATGTGGCTGTTTCTTCTGCCCTGCCAGGCTGTGTTCCTCAGGAAGTGCCCACGCAGATGCCGGGACAAGTTAGTTGAACTCTTCTTTTTTTTTTTTTTTTTCCTTCCCCTTTTTTTTTCCTTTTTTTTTTTTTGTTTTGTTGTTGTTCTTGTTGTTTTATTGTTTGTTGTCCTCCTGTCACTCCTGAAGCTGAGGAACTGCTTGCACTTGTCGTAACCTGTGCTGCTGTCTGAGATGCATCTTCCTCCCACGGCTGCTGTCCCTCCCTGCCTTGGGTCACTGTTGATCCTCTCTTGGATTTTCAGAGTGTCATGAACTTCCACCAAGCTCTAGGCTGCATTAATTTAGTGCCTTCACCATCCAGCATCAGCCTCCTGAGGGGTCTCCTCCTTGGAGTGAGCAGGAACAAAGGACTCATGCCTTCCCTCTGGATGCACTTGGCTCCAGTGTTGAGCAGGGCACGGCAATAAATCAAATGCTCTTGTGCTTCTCTTTAAGGAGGAGCTGCCAAGACTCATCTTTTGGCTGGAATGGTCTCCTTCATCATGGAGCTGTAGGCAAAATGGACCAAAATTGAGTAGAAGGCTCTTGGTGTGGTGAACCTGGATGAAACCCCGTGTGTAGCTGCCATGGTGCTCATGTATCCTCTCCTCTTTCACCACCCATGAAGGGACATAGAAAGAGAGGCCTTGCTTGCTGCTCACTTCCCCAGGCACAAACCCCTTTCCTAAGCTCACTAAGGAGTCCTATATAATCTATAGGAGCCTTTGCCATGCTGCCCTTCCCACCAGCTGCCTGTTGGATCTCACTGTCACGCCCAGCCCCTCTCCCTGTTGTCTGTGCTGTGTGATGTCCTTTCTCCCCTCCTCGCCCAGATCCCGGGCAGGTTAGGGATGGCTCTGTGCTCCACCATTGCTCTGCTTGGTTGCTGCTTTGCATGAGCTTCCTAGGACAGCTGGGTCTGTCCCAGCTCCCAGGGCTCTGCTTGGGCTGGTAGAGCCTCACAAGAAACCTTTGCCAGCTCTGGCTGCCCGGTGCCCTTCACTGCTGCCCACTGTCCTCTGCCCGGTGTGGCACGGAGTTACTGACACCTCTCTGTTCTCTCTGTCTCTCTGCAGCCTTTACTAGGGAAGGCATGCCTGTAAGTACCTTCTTGCGTCTTATTCCCCTTTCCAATCCTTCTTTCCATGTCTCTTGCCATCCTGCTGGGTTGTTCTGTTGTTGCAAAATCCGGACGGGGTGTGGATTTCTTGCAGTTAATATTTTGCTGGTTTTGCGGGGGGGATTTCTTTTAGGAAGGAGGAGACTGTGGGTGCTGGTTTGTATCCTAGCCTGATGAAATGTCCCATTTTGTTGTGAAATTAAGCAAATGATCACTTTCACTCTGGTGATGATGCTGTTGGGTTTTCCTGGAGCTGTCTCCTCTGTGATAGCATGTTGTACTGTAGGTGAAAGACCTGGGTGCTCTGTCCTTCCTGAGGGCTCTGAGCTGTGTCTGTGAGTGATTGCACCAGAGAGGTATCCGAGAAGCTTCTGACCTTCTCAGGAATGTGTTTTCTGGAGCTGGATGATTCTAGGACCAGTCATCTGCAGTTCTGCAAGCTGGATTTTGCAAACAGTCAGCCTAGATGTTGTGGGCAGAGTGAATGGAAATAGTCCTTCTCTTCTTCTGTTAAGAATGCAAAACATCTTGAGCATTTGATGGACTAATTATGCATAATCAAGGCCCTGGCAGTTTGGCTTAGTGCAGTTATATCCCTGAATAACAGGGACAGCTCCTGGATAAATTTGAAGCCTCTGGACTTAATTAATGCTACACTGAGTTGAGAGCAGCAGTTGTTGATATGTGCCTGGATGTCTTCTCAAAGACTGGGAAGACTTTGAGGCTGAGCTGATACTGGGTAGTGTCCAGGGGGTCTTTTTGCCCTCTGAGGGCCAGTTCAAATCAGCCTGTGAGCATCCCTGCCTTGGCTTGTTTTGTGGGCTGAAGATGGAGGGATCTGTTCTAACACAGCCAGACCAGAGCTCAGCCCTGCTTGCCGGTAGCAGCTGTTGAATCTCATATTTCTTCCCCTTTTAGAGTAAACGTTTTTGAGAAAAGGGAAGTTAGGACTGTTGCACTTGGCTTTGCTGGTGGATGGGTTGGGTGAGATCACCGTGCTCTTGTGTGAGTGTAGAGGTTGAGTTGCTCAGCATGGCCTGCATGCCTGTGATCCTTCCCTTGCCGCTCATGGCCACTAAAGCCCCTGATGAAACCTGATCCTCTTGGGTTGCTCTGAAAGCATTTTAGTTTTTGTCCATCCTTCCCTCCACCATTTTCACATCCGTATTGTAACAAAAGGCACTGCATGCCTTGGTGCTGGCTGGGATACTGAAAACACACTCTGGTGTTGAGTTTGGGAGGTGGATGTGTCAGATCTTGCTGGAGTAGGCAGTGATGGTTACCCAACAGCAGCAAGTTTAAAATCAGCTGCTGGGAGCCTGCTGTCTCCACATCCTAGTGTGGGGCTTAAAGTCTGCCTTTGTGTGACCCGTGAGGACCCAAGGGCTTGGTGACATTCCCACTGCTGTTAGTTCTGGGAGGCTGCTGTCTTGTGCACTGGTTTGGTCCCTCACTGTCACCACCTGTATGGGGCTGGGGAGGTGGAAGGTACCTCTGTCACAACTTGCATCGTGGGCCTTGGCTGGTAGTGAGAACTTCACTGCATCAGCCCCTCACTGCTGGGGTCTTGACCTCCATCCAGGAGGACCAGGGGATACCTGGAGAGGCTGGGGACATGGCTGAGTACCTCAGAGTCCTCCTGGCTGTGGGATTGAGCTGACTGGGGGTTGTAGGACTACCTGGTGTGCTGATATCTTTTTCTTTTGCTTGGTTTGTGATCCAAAGTGCACTTTTGAACAGTCACCTGATCCCTTCCCTTCTTCTTCCCTTCACTTTTCATGCTTAAAAAGAAGACCCGTTTGTCACTTTCTCAAAGTTTTCTCTTTGCTAATATTTCCAAGGTAAATGGCTGTGGTGCATGTGGCTTTTCCTAACCCTCCTCCTGTCTCCTTAGACAACAGAGAGAACAGCTCAGCCTGCTCTGCCTTGTAGCCTGATGCTTGTAAGAGGCAGCTTAGGTAGAAAAAGCATTAAGAAAAAAACCCCAAAACCTAAAAAACTTAAAAAAAAAAGACTGCTTCCTAGCTGTTTCCTAGTCCTTTTTTCCCTTTCCTTGTTTCATGTAGTTCTGTGAGTTCGGAAATGTCCTTGTGGCCCCCTGGGCTTTTCCTGGAACAGATGCTCTCCTGGGGGCTGGTCCTGCTTGTGTTTAGCTGGTTGTCTCTGGTTTTGTGGTCCTCACCACGTGCTGGTGGGTACCTGTTGTCATCACTCTGTACCAGGGCTGTGTCTGGAGTGTCTCTTGGGCCCATGAAACCTCATGGAGTGTCACCAGGGGAGTTGTGCTGCTGCTCTATCATTGGTGGTGGGTGGTCCTTGGCATGGCCAGTGGGACCTGCCTGTTCTTGGCATTGCCAAGGATGGACAAACAACGACCTCATTGTTGGCAGGCGGGGGGGACACTGCCCACCCTCAAGGGGAGCAAGAGAGAGATGTTTAATTGGGCTGCTTGAATGAAGACTCTGGTCCCCTGTCACCTTGCCTTGACCAAAGAGCAGCTTCAGGAGTGCAGGCAGGGTGGGGTGGGAGGGTTGCCTTGGGTTCAGCTCAGTTTTTAGGGATATCTAAATTCTAGCCCTGTATTTCAAGCCAGGCAATGCTTGAGGAGGGGGTGAGCAGTGAGTCAGTCACCTGCCTCTCTCCTCGCGTGGGCAGTGTCCTCTCCTCTGCGGTGGGTGCTTTGTGCGTGGCTTTGTTCCTCCTCATCCCCTCATTCTCGTGTCCCTGGAAGGTGCTGCTGGGCTGGAGCCTGACCCCAACTCCTCTCTCTCCCTTCCCCTCTCGTTCCAGAACATGAACAACTCCCAGAAGCCGTCGTGACTCCGCGGGCACCGCCGGCGCCGCCAGCTTCTCATCCCATCGCCATTCCCGAAGCTTGCTCCCAATCCGGCCCCCTCCGGCTGCGGCCAGGCTCACGCTGCCCGTTCATCCCCAAAACCCCGCGCTGCTGACGGGGGAGGGATGCAGGAGAGCGGAGGAGGAGCCCAACTCCCTCCCGGGGTCGCCACCAGCTCTTCAGGCTGCAGCGTTTGCTCTCCTCTCCGGCATCCTGTTAGGTCGTAGCGAGCTGTAAAGTGCTTCTGTAGTGCACAGGAGTTTTAATTTCCTTCTCTTTCCAGTGGTTTTGATCTTCTGTATAGATGATTGGTACCCATCCAGCTCCAGGTGGGGTGTGTACATATGTGGATGGTGCGGGGTTAGTAGAGAAATAGGGGGAAGGGGGTGGGTAAAGGGGTTTTGCATTTTTTTTTATTATTATTATTAATGTTAGTTACTTTTGAATAAGCCCCTAACATGCTGTGCTGCAGTCCCTCACCCACACTACAACTGGTCACACATGCCAGCCTGGCTCATGCAGATCTGTGAGCACCAGGAAAGCAGCTGCGTGAACTCCTTCACTGCAAGAACTGCTGGGTTTTAATAAAAAAAAAAACACCAACCCATTCTTTCACTTTTTTTAAAACCAACATACCTTAAAGGGATTTGCAGAGAATGTAGATCTGCTGCTAAAACTGATGGAGAGATGCTTGCAGTGCAGTGCATGAGGAACCATGCCAGCAGGGGCTTGGGTGATGCTTTCATCTTGGGGAGCACCCAGAGATGGTCTGAGTTCAGGCATGGGTTGAATTTTGGGGAGGCTGAGCACTGTTTGAGGTGCTGTGTTGGTACTTTGTCTCCCCTTTCTTCTTTTTTAGATGAAAGTGGAGGTATTGGGAAGGGTTTGAATCCCTAGGCTTAGATGCATTTTGTCTCATGGAGGTGGACAGAGGTTTGGCTGCATTGCAGGAGTCCCTGTCTGACTGCAAAAAGCCACAGGAAGGGACAGTTTTTTCTGTATTTTTAAAATTTTATATATACATGCACACGTGTGTGTATATATATGTGTATACTTAGAAAATGCTTGTTTTTTGCACTTTATTTGTGGCAGAAGCATAACTACTATATTTTTTTTTCCAAGTTGTGCCCCTTAACAGGGGAAGCCTGAACACAGGCAACTTTTTCTGTTTGTTTTTAATTGTATTTTGCATGCTGGAAAGCTGGGACTACAAAATAATAGTAGTTACACTGTTTGAGGTGGGGGGAACAGTGTGAGGAGGTGACTTGACTCCATCAGCCAACTCCCAGTCGTTTGATCCATAAGATCCCTTGTTGGCAGCCTGTCCTGGGCTGGGAGACAGCAGTTAAAAATGGCAATTAACCACTATTGCTTTGTGGAAAAGCCTGTGGATTCTGGAATTTTTTTTTTTTTTTTTAGGGTTTTGGGTTGGGTTTTTTTCCCCACCTATGTGCAGCATCTTCTCCATGCCCATCTCATGGTTTTTTGTTTTTGCTGGAGGCAGGAGGTGAAGGCAGCCACCCCTCCTAGGCTGGGGAACTGGAGGTGGGCAACCCTTTGGATTCATCCTTCCCATGGCTTTCCCCAGTGTCCTGTGTAGGGAACACCATCCCCAGAGATGGGATTGGAGAGTTTCGGTGGATAAACGATTTTTTTTGTGAGTGTGTGTATGTTTTGGGGGTGGGTTTGGTCTGTTTTTCCTTTGGGAAAAGGTGAACCACAGTGCCTCACGCTTCGGCCTCGTGCTCGGAGCGGCACCGACGGCAGGAGGGTGCCGGGGCCACGCTCAGCCCGTGTCCCACGGGGGTGACAGTCCCGGCAGTGCCCTGCCTGTGTGAGCTTGTGCATATGTGTATCATATTCCTGTACAGATAACACAAAGAACACTCCCCCCACCCTGCTTTGTTTCTGTTTTAATAGCCTCATTAAAAGCAGACTTCTCCCTTTGTGCCCTGGGTGGCATCTGCGCTTTCGGTTTCTCTGCCTTTCAGATAAATGAATGTTTTTTTTTGGGGAGGCCACTCACTTGGCTCTTTTCAACTTCCTCCTTCACGGGGAGTTTTATCTTCCCTCCTCCTCCTCCTGCTGTAAAAAGATAAGCCAGGAAATAACAAACACGACGTCTGGCTGCCCTGAGATCACGTGTAATTGCGCTGATGTTTTGGTGTGTATTTGTGAGCGTGTGTGTGTGTATATATATAAATATATATATATAAAACAGAAAAATAAAACCCAAAATGGCCCTAAACTTTCATCCTTTAGTAATAATAGATGTCTCAGTAAGTCTACAAAAAACCTGAAATTCAAACATGGGTTTTTTTTCAGCATTGGGAAAACTGCTCTCTTGAGTTCCTCTTGTGCTGAAGGGGGTTGGTGGGATGGTGTCAACCCTGTGCCATCACAACTGCCTCAAAAAAACTTACTGTCCATCTTTTTGGTTAACAGAGCCAAGGACTGGGCAGTTGATGCCACAGCCAAGGCAGATTGGCAGAGAGGACATGTCAAACCACACCAATGATTTCTTCCCCCACCTTTTTTTCTCTCTAGTTTTTCTTTTGTGATACTTGAATTTATTTTTTTAATTTTTTTTTAATAGCAAAGCACTCTTTATTTATTTAATGTGTACTGCAAAGCTTGGAGAGAAGGGTGTAGTTACTTGGGATTACTTTTTTTTTTGATTTGTGGTATGTTAACTGTTCTGTATATACATCTGGAATAATTGCCTGATATAAAGCTGTGCCAGCTTAAAAACAGGGTATGCCTTTCAGAAATTTGTATATTTTGCAGTTGCTGGACCAATAAAATATCTTGTTGAAATACAGACGTGACCTGGTTCTTCCTTGTGTCAGAAATCATGCTCTCAGGCCCTAAGGGTCACCCTGTGCTGCCTCACACATGTATTCCTGTGCCTCTTAAATAAAAATTCTCATAAAAGAGAGACTGGGGATGCTCCATGCCTGGAAGTATTCAAGGCTAAGTTGAAGGGGGCTTGCAGCACCCTGGTCTAGTGGACTGTGTTTTTCAAACCAATTCTATGAATTCTACAAGTTTTAACACCTACTTAGGACAAGCACATGCCCCCCAAGCTGTACATGCTCCAACACTCTTGAGTAGAAAAGTGATGTATTGGGACTTGTCCTGCCTAGATCTAAATCTAGGCTGCAAATTAGGCAGGACTAGGCACTTATTAAACCCAGTCTAGTTCTTGAAATCAAATACCTAAGTGCTGAATGAAGGGCTGGGCAAGAGCTGTCCCCTGAGATAAGGGCTGTCTTTGCCCTGAAGGCAGGAAAACAGCAGCTGCCACCTGCAACTGAAGTTCCCTGTTAAGTTGTGTGTGGGTTTTATACTAATTAATTTAGTATTAATTTATTGTTCCAGAGGAAAAAGTGGGAGAAGGCAGGGAAAGGTGTAATTTGACGTGATTTTCTGGTGCACACTTTGGGTGGATGCTTCTTCTGTGATTAGAGGCTTGTCCCATTATAGAAGTTATATCTCTAAAAGCTTGTGGGGAGCTAAAGGGGCTAAAAATGTGCAGAGTGCTGTGCATCCCAGCTCAGATCTGTGGTTTGGCTCCTGCTGGTGATGTGCAGCCCTGGCTCTGCTCTCCCCTGGGCTGGCAGGGCCTGGCAGGCCTTGCTTTGGGCCAGAGCTTTTTGGGGTGCACAGGGGTCATCTCCCTTCTGTGCTCCAAGCCCTCTCACCCAGGAGAGTGTCCTCTCATTTGAAGTGTGATTGAGGCATCTGCAATAATATTTTTTAGGTGGACATGTCAAGGTGTGAGATTGTGGCCATGCTCATCCCTGCCTGCATCCCTGCTTCCCCAGGAAATCCAGCAGCCACAAGATTTAGATTTCTTTTTTAGCCATTCCTTTTATCTCTAGTGACCTGGCTGTCTCCTTGAACCAGGCAGAGACAAAACACTTGTTTTAGGGCAATGACTGCAGCCTTGCACCCTCCTCACAGGGAGTCCTGCAGGGGCTCTGATAACACCTCCAGCCGGGGTGGGCTGAGGTCACACGAAGCCACAACATCAGTGCAGATCCCCTGCCCTCCCCAGGGCAGGCAGGGGCTCTTTGGAAGCCGAGATAAAACCCTGTCCTTGAGGGAAGAGCATGGGGAGAAGGTTTTGCCTCCCTGAGAATGGCTTTGGGCAGCATTTCCAAGGCTGCTCTGTAAGAAAATCCCTCCACACTCCAAAAATCTGTTCTTCTCTTGCCATGTGCACGACGGGGCTTGTGTCATGCTACCCCCAAGTAAGGGAAGGGAATCAGTGCCAGTGCCATCCCAAGCAGCCTCCTTTATTTCATCCTCCTGTATTTTTTTTCCATGTGATGCATTTTGTAGCAGCATCCCAGATTGAAGCTCCTCGAGGCAGTGCAGCTTTAAAGGTTATACTCGACAGCAAGAACATTTCCCTTCTCCCAGTCAAGTCCCGTTTTTATTAAAATAAAAAATAAAAATAAAAAAAAGGAATCAACCCCCCAGCTCACTGCTGGCAAGCCAGGCGAGAGAACTTGTGATGGCTAAAAAAAAATAAAAAGGGCAGAGCAGTCACGCTGGCTGACTCAGCTCTGATTGATGGCTCAGGAATGTGTCTGGGATTAACTAAAGCACGGGCAAACCTTTACAATACAACACATTGCATGAAGCACAGCCAGCACGGCTCACCTGCCTGCGGCTGGGGAGTGACTGCCCTCACGTCATGGGGTTGGAGGGGGTTTTGCTTCTTTTTTATCCATCTGTGAGAAAAAAAAATATTATTTATTTTTTATTTTATTCTTTATTCTTCCCGGCTATTTTCGGGAATTGCTTTGCAAGGGGCTCTAATAAGAATTATTTGCAATATTTCCAGCTGTCTAGATGCACTGGTGCAGTTTTGCTGCAACCAAGATGTCCTGGGAAGGAATATATTTATGCTGAGATACGGAAAATTTATTTTGTAGCTCTGTGTAGATCACAGTCTCGCTGCTCCATGCCTAAACTCTGCCAAATATCAGGGTCCCTTCCCCATCCCCAGGGGAGCCCATGTTGCTTTCATGGTTAATGGAAAGGTGCGTGGATGTGAATATTTGTCCCTCACATTTCCCTTGTTCATGTGTCCAACTGTGTCCTCTTTGAGGCTGAGTGGTGTGGTGGGCAGAAAAGGTGTATCAAAATTGAATTTATTTGTCAGCAATGCTGGAAGACACTGCGTCATGTGGATGGAGGAGTAGTGGTAAGAGTCAACACCAAAAGCATTGACATAATCCCAAAATGCCTGATCTAGCTGAAGATGTTCCTACTCATATGCACCCTCATATCTTGGGGGTTGGACAAGATAACCTTTAAATGTCCTTTCCAACCCAAACTGTCCTATGATTCTATTCTAGGAAATTAATTTACAGTGCCTACATCAAGGTTGGCTTCATCCCTCACATTCCACCTGGAAGTGCCCTGCTCTGTGGTGCACCCCCAGGAGCTGTGTCTGCCCTGGGGAGGGCATGGGTGGACCCAGCAGCTCCAGCTCAGCTGATGGTGGACTAAATGCCTTGAGAGGCCTTCTCTGGATGTTATCTCCCACAATCCTAAGGACAATCTAATTTGCACTGTGACAATATTACTGAGTCTGGTGAGCTTCAGGGTAAGCCAGATAAAACACAGCTGATGCATCTGTCCACCCAGCTGCACAGGGAGAAGGTTTTTTTTTTCTTGCTGATTTAAGATTCAGATCTAACATGGTCTGAAAGGACAACATTCAGGATCCCTCAGGCTTTATGAATCACTTCTCCCCCTAGTAGAAGGTGCTGACTCAGATATATTGCACCCACTCCTGGCCAGACACCAGCAAACATTATTTGGTCTTTAAGAGGTGTCTGAGTGCTCTTTGTACTGATTTGATGTTGGTGGCTCAGAGAAGTTAGAGAAGTGGGTGGCAGCAGAGGTTGTGACCAAAAAACGCGGCTGAATTAGAGCTACAAAGAGAAACAGTAATTAAGACCTAACGAAAAATTACCATGGGGGAGTGCAGCTCAAGAATGAGCACAGCCCCGAATCCAGATATTTCTAGCTGCAGCTCAAACCCCACAATTAAGCTGTGATTTTGGTCATTATGAGGAGGTATTTCCAGAGCTGGGTCTTGCCGTTTGCTGCCTTCATCCACCCAAATGACTGCCTGAGCATCAGCAGAAAGAAAACCCAGCATTTTGATAAACGTCATCCAAACCGGACTGGAGAGCCTGTGTTGGATGCCTCCACCAAAGCTGGGTGCCAGCCTGTGGGCAGAGCTGGAGATGAAGAGAGGAGAAGGCTTTCTGGCTAGCAGGGCATGTGTTGGTTTAGAGGTTGGTGGCACCTAAAAATACCAGTGTCCTCCCTTGGGAGTCCCACCATGCAGCAGCACGCAGAAGCAAATGTATTGCTGTGGTTTGTGCAGTAACAAAGGACTCTTGACAATAATATTAGAAGGCTAAATATGATTTATTAACGTGACTCTATAATATAAAGGATTTGGGTTATTATCTGCCCAGCTCGGAGCATCCGAAGCTGCTGCTTCCAGCTCCGTCCAAGGAATGCCAGAATAGCTTACATAATCAGAAATAATAATTTTTCACCTCATAGGTTGAAAGGAAGAAAACCCCCATCTCCTATATCAGCAGACAGGCAGAGAAACCTCTGTGTCCTTGAACACAGCTTAGAGATTTTTTAATAGAAACTTGTATAGAGTAAAAAACAGTAATAATATGTTTTCCCATGAGAAGATTTTTTCTGCAGGCCCGCATGCAGAGAAACTTATAATATGTTCATGCAACACAAATGTCACTTGCATTTCTCTGCTTCTTGGTCCATCTCTACCCACTGATTGCCCCAGGGCACTGCTCCATCAGTGACAGAGGGGGACAGGAGGCTGTGGCTCTCACACAGGTACCTGGTCACCCCATCCACTCTGTGCTGCAGGCACGCTGTCCTCGGGTGTCCCTACAGGCAGCTCACACTGTCACCTGCATGTCAGGGTGGTGGCACCAGTGCTGATGGCTGATCTCCTTCCTGCCTCTCCCACTGCTGGTGCTGCAGGGGCTGTGACTTACCTTGGCAGTCCAGGGCTGCTCTTTTCCCTTTCAGACAGTATTAATGTCACCCTCTCCCATCAGTGACACCACAGTGGTGCCCTGACTCACCCACTCCTCCTGCTGCCAGCCTTGATTCACCTGTGACAGCTTCAGATGTGCTCTCCTGCCACACATCCACCTTATTCTCTCTGCCTGCCTCATCCTTCAGCATTGTTTTGGTGTTTTGTCCCAGTCTTTCCTATCATCCATTTGGGCACATTCTCAGTGACGTTTCTACACCATCACTGGTGTGGATGAGCCCACCTTTTTGAGGTCACTTGGTACAGGGAGGTTATTATCTGGCTATAAATTACCCAGCAAGGACTGGCTGCTGTATAAGCAAGGCATAAGAAAATAATAAAGCATTGATATTAATCATAATTAATTTGTAATAATGACTGGGATGCCTTTCCAAACTTGCTAACTGGTTTATGGTGAATATTTCTGAGCATGGCCAATGCACAGAGGCTGATTTAAGCCTCTTTTTTGGCACAATTTTGCCCATGATGGGGTCTGTTGCAGAGGGGAAAGAAGTCCACCTGCATCCCTCAATGACTAAACCATTTAATTTAATGATTAAATAAAATCACTTGCAGGAGTCAGCAAACCCTGGAGAGAGATGGGACTGGGAAGAAAGTGAATTAAGCCAGAAAAGTTGTAATAAAGGGTTTGAAAGACTCATGGTTACAGCTGGCTGGAAACCAAGGGTTTTGGTTCACCAGAGATCTTTTTAAAACATAAATAAAAATAAAAATACCTTCCTGTCCAAATGGGATGGAAACTGATATTTTTCAAAATTTCTGAAGCTCTTTTTGACCTTGTGAACTGACATATCATTTTCCCTGTTTTGCTGAAGATGTTTTTAAAGAAGCGTTGGCCTTTTTTGAAAAAATATTCCCTTGTTGGAAAACCCTGCACTGGAGTAATGCTGGGGGAAGAAGAACCACTGATGGGAGAATGGGGGTGACCCTTAATCACTCATTAAAGGTGAAATGGAGTTTTTGCCCACACACCAGGCCACCCCCAGGCACCTCCTGAGAGACCCAGCAGAGAGCAGCAACCTCAGGAATGCAGGTGTGACTCAGGTGGTGTCTCTGCACCTCACTGTCACCCCTGGAAATGCTCTCAGCAGCCCTGTCAGCACTGCCCCAGACGGGGAGAGAGGCTGGGAGGTCTAGGCTGAAGCACAAAGCCCACCTGTCTGCCCTTGCTGGTTTTATCATGGGTATTAATTCCCTCCCTATCTTCTAAGCTGATCTGAGCCTGTCTGCCCCTTCCTCCCAAAGCCTCTCCTAGCAAAGCTCTGCTGCCCTGCGCCTGCCTGGCTGCTCTGAGGGCCAGGAAGGACAGGCTGGAGGGTGATTAAGGGCTGTGAGGGTGTCAGCCAGCCTGGGCTGGCTTTTTGCCTCGGCTGTGAAGCTGATTTTCCTGCAGAAAGTCTGGCTCAGCAGAGCTGGGAGGGTTAAGCTAAGCCAGGCAATCGCAGGGATGCCACAGGGTGAGCCCATGCACGTGTTGGGTTTGGCTGATGGGCTGCCATTGCCATGGCTTGGTTGTGTGGCTGAGACTGCAATTTGAGTTTTGCAGCTTCTTTAGAGGCCTCTTCACATTTTTAAAATTTTTTTTTCCCACCAGTGCAGCCTGGGGATCTGCCCCTCTGGTACTTCCCGATGGCAGTGCAATGCATTGCAAAGTATTTCTCTTTCTGGGCACCCTGAAGGGTTTTTGTGCTAGCCTGGGGGAGAGGATTTGGTTTCATGGCTTGTCTTTGGCACAGCCAGGATTTTTGGGAAGCGTGATGTTTGCCTAGAGCATGCAGGAGCCCACACAATCCCAATGCCCAGCCCATCCACTGGCTGTGGATGGAGTTCTCATGTCTGTGCATCTCTTTCAGGCTATGGATCAAAGCTGTAGAAGTGAGAACAGCTCAGGTTGGAAGAGACCCATATGGATCATCACATCCAACTCCCTGCTCCTCACAGAACCACCTAAAACTAAACCATCAGTGCCAAAAGAAACACAAGCAGCAACTAATAAACACTAACTGTCCAGAAAATCAGTGTTGAAGTGCTAAATGAGCACAAGCAAACTGTCCCTGCTCCAAAAGGGGGATGTGTTTGTCCCTGTGCAAAAGTAAAGGGAAATATTAAGCAGCTGCCAAATTCCTCTATTGTTTTGAAGAGCTGATTTGAGATAAACAGCTGTGGAATCCATCTCTGGAAGAGGTCTGGGTCCAGTTTTGAAGGGTGGAGTCCAAGGCCAGGCTGCGTGGGAGATCCACTCTCACTCACAATCACCTCGTGCCTCAACAGGCAAATGTCAGGGATCAAGATACCTCTGGATAAGGAAACATTTACTGGGAGGGCTTAGGAATAAATCCACCCAAGGAAATGGACCTAATGGCTGTATCAGAATCAGGCCTGGTGTCCTGGGGTGAACTGGATGTGTTTCAGACAGATCCCATTAGCTGCAACCCTCTCTGGGTTATCATCACCTCTGCTGAGGCAGGGTAGAGCACTGAAGCCATCAAAAACTGATATATTCCAGGGTGGAAATCCAGTAGCATCCTCTTCTAGGTGACCAAAGGACCCTAGCAACTTTGTGCAAAGAGCAAATTAAACCAGTGAGTATTGGTCATGCCTGCAGTAACTAAATCTGTCAGGGAGGTCATTCCTGGTGCTGGCTGGGATTATTTATAGCTACTGTCTGTAGGAGCTCATCTGAGCAGGCAGGGATCATAGCAGGGCTGTGGCTGCTGGGAGAAGTCATCTGTGTTTAAGTAAGGCTGGGAATGCAGGCAGAGCCATGCAGGAGTCTTCTGGGTGAGCTTTTTTCCTGAGATGAAAATGTTGGTTTGTCAGAAATTGAAGCTCTCTGCATCTACATGCCAGGCTGTGTTTATACTGGCAAACCAACAGGGTCAGGGGTCATCAGTGGAGTTTTGGTGTGTCCCTGGTGTGTGGCCTGGACTAACCAGGAAGAATGCAGGGGATGCCAGGGTTCAGGGATGCAGTCACATTGTACCCATCACCCAATTTGGGTACATGCATCAGCTGGGGGTGTCTATTGTCCAAAGGTACTCTCCCAAAATAAATCAGAATGCTTAAATCAGCTCCTTATTTGAGGCAGACTGAGAAGGATCTTGACCACAGGTGCAGCCTGTGGGCCACAGGATTGTGTGGATTGCAACTACAGGGTCTATGAACACAGCTGAGGCAGCATTCTGCTGTCAGGGGGACAATAACCATGATGGATGAACTGGGCAGGACTGGGAGCAGCTGTGGCCACATGAGCATGATGCACCCCATGGCCACGCCATGCACAGCCCCAGGAAAGTCCCAACACTCAGAGGGAAACTCCATCCTCACCCTTGCACATGGAAGGGGAGAGCTGTGGGAAAACACCTGGTTTTACATGGTTTTGGGGCAGAGGCACAAAATATTTCCCCCTTCAGCTGCCAGCTCTGGTTGTCGACCCACCAAAAGTTGCCTGTTGTGCTGGTGTCTGTATGTGTGCAAATCACACCAAGGCAGGTCTGGCCTCGATAGACAGAAAAGTTGTATTTTTATTATTACTACTATCATTGTTGTCTTTGTTACTATCACTCTTATTATGTCTGGGAGTAGCATGAGCTCCTCTGTGCATACTGGGAGCCAGGAGGTCAGAGGGGGATCCAGAGAGTGGATTCAAGACAGATTTGTTGGAGCTCAAACCCTGTGGTTGGTTTATTTGTCCAGGAAGGGTCTGACAGAAGTGGTTAATTGCCTCATTTCTCACTCTCTGTGATCCCCAGGGTTACTTCAGTGATTCCTGGAGGGATAAATTTCTGTTAGAGCCTCTAGGAAGAGTCACACACCCACCTGGATCTCCAGCAGTTTGATTCATGAACCTGTATGGGAAGAGATCAAAACCAGGGCTCAGATGTGGAGCCCATTCTGCTCTCAAGAGAAAGACTAGGTGGAAACACACCCTCCTTGCCCTCCAGAGCCAGCATCCCCCTCCTCCCCCATGGTCTCAGTTTGGATTTTCTGACATCATGAGACCTGCTATTAGGCAATCCCAAGCAAGCAGTGCTCCCACAGGGCACTTCAACCTTGTGCTCTCACCTCACTTTGGTCACTGCCTTCTAGTTTAGGGTCTGCTGGGGTTGGGGGTTGCAGCAGAAGGGATGCTGTCTTATGGGGCAGATGCTGACAGAAACACAGGGTGGTTTTGGCTGGAAGGAACCTTAAAGGTCATCTTGTTCCACCCCCTGTCATGGGCTGGGACACCTTCCATGAGACCAGGTTGCTCCAAGCCCCATCCAACCTGGCCTTGAACACTTCCAGGATGGGGCAGTCCCAGATTCTCCAGGCAACTTATTCCAGTGTCTTACTACTCTTTGAGTAAAGAATTTCTTCATAACATCTAATCCAAATCTCTCTTCTTTTAGTTTAAAACTGTTCCTCCTTGACCTATCACTATCTGCTGATGGACCAGAGGAGTAATAAAGCACAGGAGAGCCTCTAACTGACGTCCAAACTGGATATTTACTTCCTTTAGCTTCTTGACATTACTTTAGCTTCTTGATGCTTTAATTTAAAACCTGTGCCTTTCCTGGCAGGTGCTGCCACTGCCAAAATTTGCAGCTCCTTTTACATTTGACAACCAGGCGTTAATTGTTGTATTCCTAACTCTCCACCAGCTTGAAAAAGGTTAACAGCAACCAGCCTAAGCCAAAACACTGGACTTCAGGTGCATTCTGTCCATCCACCTCTACAAAGCCTGCAGGAGGCAGGCAGGTTTGGCTCCTCCCTGGGAGCAGACAGGGGCTGTGAGTGCAGTGGGTGGTGATTTCTCTGGTGACTGCAGCCCTGTCACACGTGGCGAGTGCAAGAAGTGAGTGAGATTTGCATCTTTGCCTGGCGCTGGCTCAGCTGCTCAAAACCAGAGCCACGGCTGCGTTCACTCGGGGGGAGAGAGGAAGCGAGGGGGAGGATGTCACCACATGTCACAGTCAGCCTTTTCCAGTAATTGGCGCGTGCTTAGGCAAAGCTCATGTTTAATTTACCAGCAGGCAGATGGTGCAGAGCTCTCCCACTGCTTGGTCACAGGGCTTGAAGTCTCCTTTTCCTTCTCAGTTGCACTGATCTTGTGATCTGTCCCTACGTGTGGCCTCCTGGTGGGAGGGCTCCTTCTAGTTAATTCACTGGAGTTGTGACTGAAGTGCATCCTGGGCTGCATCACAAGAAGTGTGGGCAGCAGGTTGAGGGAGGGGATTCTCCCTCTCTGCCCTACTGCAGTGAGACCTCACCTGCAGAGCTGCCTCCAGCTCTGGGACCCCAACAGCAGAAGGATGTGGAGCTGCTGGAGAGAGTCCAGAGGAGGCCATGGAGATGCTCCAGGGGCTAGAGACAGGCTGGGAGAGCTGGGAGTGATCACCTGGAGAAGAGAAGGCTCCAGGGAGACCTTAAAACACCTCCCGGTACCTGAAGAGGGCTTATAAAAAGGAGCGTGATTTTTTACATAGGCAGATGGTGATAGGACAAGGAGGAAGGGTTTTAAACTGAAAAGAGGGGAGATTTATATTAGATAAAATGAAGAAATTCTTGGCTGGGAAGGTGGTGAGGTCCTGGCACAGGTTGCCCAGAGAAGCTGTTGCTGCCCCATCCCTGGAAGTGATGGCCCTACCAGTGCCCCACATGGAAATTGCACAAGATGGGGTCAGGTGCTTTGGGTTACCTGGAGTGGGGCTCCTGGCACAGCTCCTTCTGGCTTTGCTCAGCAGATGGATGTCAGAGGTCCCAAGCTGACTCCCTGACTCCAAGGGCACATGGTTTTATGCAGAGCCCAGAGGCTGCACTGGAAAGGCTGGGTGGGCAGGAGATGAGGAAACAAACCATACCTATTGTTTAGGTGCATAAATCTAACAAATTCCTTGCCAGCTAGTGTTTGCTTTACAGAACAAGCTGAGAACAGAGTTCATTAGTTATGCAAAGTTTCGTGATTATGAAAATAAAGTCTCAGATAAGCCAAACTTACCTGTCATGAATCAACAACAACAACAGAAAAGAAGGTTTCAGAGAGAAGCAAAACCAGCTCTCTGCTGGGAGAAATGGCCTGGTTCCTAGTCCAGGACTATGCATCGAGCCCTATCTCATCTCCCAGACAATGCACTGGGTCCTCATCTCCTCCTCCCCTTGCCCACAGGATGTTTTGACTCTGGCACTGAGCAAAGAGAAAGGCATATGTGACCTAAATCAGGTTTTACTTCTGCTCACATCCCTGCAGCTCGAGTAAACAGCAGAGGATGTGACTGAGAGCACATACGGTGCCTTGTCAACGCCTCTTCTGCTCCAGGTCTTCTTCTCCCTTCGCCAGAGGTGAGTTTGACTCACTCTGTATTTAGGGAGATGCTTCTCCTTTCCCCACACTGCTCATTAAACCTCCCTGGTGAGCCGGTCCCCAGCCCACCTCCGCAGCTTTTCTCGTCACACGGAGCAGCATTGTCGGACCCTGCCTGCCAAACCCCACCAGAGGGCTGGGAAAGGACGGGAAAAGCCCCCCCGGAGACCGACAAAACAAACACAAAAGGGACTCACTTGATCAGCCTGAGTGCCAGCCCCACCCTGGGGTGTGGAATAAACACCGGCACGTATTTATTTATTGCCAGTCAGCATCCAAGTATTTGTTTCTCTGTGTCACGGGGGCACACACTCACTCGTGGATGATGGATGCCTTTGATCCCAGCAAACCTGGGCACACTTTCATCTGCTAAGGCAGGGGAGGAAAGGAGCCAGCAAGATTTGTTATAAATATGCTGGGATTTCTAGCAATTTGACTTCTAGGTGCACAAGGTTTCTTTCTGGATATCTGAACTTCTGCACCACATATTTGTCTACCCGTTTCTGGTCTTGCACTCAGAATTCCTTACATATTCATGTATGCATGCTAAAGTATTTAACAGACATGTATCTCTATCCACCCACGTTCACCTACGTATGAGTACACAGTGCTGGAAATGATAATCTGGGTGCCTTGGCATTAATAACGCATAAATCAGATGTTTGAAAGAGTGAATGCGTGACAGATGATGCCATTTCAGTCTTGGCACACACACACACACACACACACACACACACACACACACACACACACGCACACATGTGCATCTTTTCTCCATCTGTCTAGTTATGAACATTTAGGTGTGCTTAACACCAGCATGGGCTTTTATGGGAATGTTTCTGGGATGAATTAAGTTCACACACAGCACTGGTTATCCTAGCTGGAGTAAACCTCAGCAGGAGCAATTAATTAAAAGTCACAGAATACTCTGGGTTGGAAAGGAACTTAAATTCCATCTCATTCCAACCCCCTGCCATGGGCAGGGACACCTTCCACTATCCCAAACCCCATCCAACCTGACCTTGGACACTCCAGGGACCCAGGGGCAGCCACAGCTTCTCTGGGCAACCTGTGCCAGGGCCTGCCCACCCTCACAGTGAAGAATTTATTTGTAATATCCAATCTAAACCTACTGTCTTTCAGTTAAAAACCATTCCCCCTTGACCTGTCACCACATGCCCTTGTTCCTGTTCATAAAAAAAAAAAATCATGCACCTGTTGTACTTTGCAGAATCAATATGGATCCAGTGCAGGCACCAGTGTCCTGATCAACTCAAGGTAATTGCCATGAGAAGACTGAAATGACCTTATGTGAGTAGAGAGGGTAAGTTCCTGGCTTGATCACATGACCACTGATGAGTTCTATCCAAGGTCTGATTTAATGAGGCTGCAGGTAGTGGAGGTGTTGCAGCTCTGAGGAAAGCTTCCCCCCACTGTGAGCACACCCAACCCCGTGATAACTGTCCTTTGATCTGTCCCAGCTTTATGGATGCTGCGGGAAATGTCTTTAGTGCAAGCAAGGTGGAAATACTGACCATGGAGATTAGATAAGGGGTGTTTAGTGAGAAGCTTAATTTCCTGTCTAAAATGGTGACAATGACCTGCGTTGTGATGAGTAACCACGGGCTGCTGGAGGTCAGGGAACTGGCCCCGGGGGAAGGTTTTTTCCAATGTCTAGGAGGGTGTGAAAAAGAGGGAATTTCTCAGCTATCTTGAGTATTTTATGGAGCTGGTGTTTATTCTGATGTCATCCTCGGGGTATTTCTCCACTGCCCTGGTGAGTCTCCCTGAATTTGAGTGGGTTATTCGAGGAAGCATTAAGGGTAATGTGGAGATTATTGTCTGGCCCAAGTCTGGTTGCTCCTGTCCTCACAACCAATTAAGGACATATTTTATCCTTATCTACTTTTATAGCTTTTATTACACCAATTTGCCAGGAACACACAGTACTTAACTGTGCACCAGCACTGTGCCCATATTGCAATTTAACTTCAAGGGAAATGTGGGCGATGCCCAGCTCCCAGAGAAAGCAGCAGGTGTCATGTCCAGTTTAGACTTAGGTGACAAAATGCCCATGTGCCTTTGACTCAATTGATTGGACAGGGAGCCAGGATCAGGCAGATCTGGGAGCTGGGGGTGTTCAGCCTGGAGAAAAGGAGACTCAGGGGTGACCTCAGCACTCTCTGCAACCCCTGAAAGGTGCCTGTGCTCAGCTGGGCTGGGCTCTGTCTCCAGCAGCACTGACACAACCAGAGCACACAGCCTCGAGCTGCACCAAGGGAAATCCAGGCTGGACATGAGGAAGAAGTTTTTCACACACAGAGTGATAAAGTTCTGGAATGGCTGCCCGGGGAGGTGCTGGAGTCACCATCCCTGGGTGTGTTTAACCAAAGCCTGGATGTGGCACTGGCTGCCAGGGTTTAGTTGGGGTGTTGGGGCTGGCTTGGATTCCATGATCCTGAAGGTCTCTTCCAACCTTGACATTCTGTGATTCTCTGATCTCCTGTGCTCTCTCTGAGGTACAGAAGGCACAACTCATCTTAGTCATGCCAGAAAGTGCTTCAATATGACACATGCTCCACCTGAAGTCATCCTTCCACTGCTCCTTGCTGTGGACACCTGGAAATGTGCATTTCTTGCACCCACCAGTGGAATAGACACAAATTTGCATTTTTTCAGCTAAGAAATCTTTGTGGAACCAGGTCTGAGTCACTACGAGGTGCAGCCTCCTCCAGCCACACCACCACGTGCATATCACCTACAGAGCAGGCCAAAGGAATTCTTTCCTCTGTTTTTGGTTTTTTTTTTTTTCCTTGAAACCATCACAAGAACAGGCAGGGAAGTCTGGGAGGTCACAGCAGTCTTTTTTCAATCAGGTGTCAAGTTCCAGCTAAGATACAGCATGTGCTATGAGATAAGAGGAAGTAGGATGGCTCCTGACCTGGGAGCTGTCACAAGTCCCCAAGGGTCTCACGGTGACAGTGGCAGACAGTGCCTTGGAGCCACCTTGCAGCTCTTCTATAACTGGAGACACACTTCTGAATCTATAAATGTAAATTGCCTCTGGAGAGATTACTGAGATCAGAGCAAGGAGCCATCAGCTGCTTTGTGGCCATGTGGAACCCTCCAAACAGGCTGGTAGTGGAAAAGGCACTACACGAGGGCTGCTGCCCAAAACCAGGGATCTTCTGTGGTCCCTGGCTTGTTGCCATTTTCATCCTCCCGGTTAGACCCTCTCACCATCATCCACAGCACGTGGTCTTGAAATATCCCAGGTTTCAGTGGCAAGGTCTCCCTGTGTTCTGCTGTAAGAGTGGAACAGAGTGGGGGAAGGTTTTTTGGGAAGCCCTACAAGGTGGGAGTGGGTTGATCAGGGCTCCTTGATGGGCTCCAAGACCTTCAGCGCCATCTACTGCTGTGCCACGTCTTGGCTCCCTTGTGATCCCTCCAGGAGTGGGTTTGGAGGATGCTTCCAGGATCATCGAATTGAATAATTAGTAGCTAGATCCTGTTTTTATGGGCTGACTGGAAATTAAAAAAAAAAAAAAAAGTGCCAGTGTCTGGAGATAAAAACCTGGTGCCATTTCCCTTAAAAATTCATAGGAAAGGAAAAAGAAAATACCTAAGGGCTGTTATCTGAGAATGAGCAAGCTCCAGGCAAAAGATAGTGACTGGGAGCTACAGTGCTGCTCTTTCTGATCTGTGTCTGCCTATAGGATGTTCTCCACTGTCAGCATAAACTTGTGAAGATTCAGCAGATCCTTCAGTGAAGGTCAGAGGGAAACAGAGACATGTTTCCCAGAGAAGCTGTGGCTGCCCCTGGATCCCTGGAAGTGTCCAAGGCAGGTTGGACAGGGCTTGGAGTAACCTGGGATAGTGGAAGGTGTCCCTGCCCATGGCAGGGGGCTGGAACTGGATGATCTTTAAGGTCCCTTCCAAACCAAACCCTTCTGTGATTCTGTACCAGAGAGATTATCATATATGAGATCATTGAGTTACCTGTGAGCAGATACAAAGCATTCCTCACATTGAACAGTGAGGAAATGTTAGAGGAACACGTGACAGGACAGGTGCAGCTGAAGCAATGGGTCTGTCTCTATGTCATGCTCCAATCTCAACCAACTTGAATCAAATCAGTTGAACTCAGTGAAGATATACGGAATTTCCAGCCCCTGTATTAAGAATGGAACTTGATTGTGCTCTTCCCAGGACAAAAAACCCAGAGGTTCCAAACTGTTCCAGGCCTAGGAAAGATCAGATTTATGGAGCAAGGCAACAAGTAATTTCTGACGTGTCCCAGGATTTCATCCTTGTGAGCTGAGCCTTGATAACCAGCCCCAAAATCCATCTCTTCCACCATTTAGGAGCTGGAGTTGTTCTAAGGCATTTTGTGGGTGTGTTCCTGCCCTTCATTCTCAGGTGTAGCAGGGGTTCAAAGCATACACGTTCCTCTCTACCTGCTCAAGGATGTTGTTATTAATTTTATGAAATGAAGACCCAGAATTGATTCTGTTCAAAACTCTTGCTCTTCATCTTGTAGATGGAGCCAAAGGCTGTGCAGAAGCTTTGGCATCTCCCAATCCTCAGCAGTCCACACTCAAGGCAAAGGGGAAGATGAAGTGTGACTGTTTTACATCATCTATAAAACCATCAGAGAGCATTAAAAGGGTTTCAACATAATGGAAATGAGCAGCACTCAGGTCTCCTCTGGTGTGAGCAAAGATGTTTGGAGCTCCAGAAAAAACATCAATATTTTTTAGTTGAACTTGCCCTTATTTATGGAGTACAAAGCTTTTCAGATGTAAAAATGACAGATTTCCACTCATTGACTCAATCAATGACTGATTTTATACTCTTGTGTTTGCCAATAGCCAAGATCAGAGAATTCTAGGATGGTTTGGGTTGGAAGGGACCATAAAGATCATGTAGATCCAAACCCCTGCCATGGGCAGGGACACCTTCCACTAGACCAGGTAGCTCAAAGCCCCATACATTTGTTTGCACTTAATTCTTCTGGTTAGTGAAACCATTATTAGCAACTTGGATCAGTTTGAAAAAATGAGAGGGGCTGTAGGATGACACCAAGTCAGAGTTTTGACAAAATGTACACATGCAACTTTATATTCTTCTCCTGTGATCCATGAACAGGGCAGGGAATCCTACAGATCCTAAATCCTACACATCCTAAATGATGTGGCCTGCACATCATTTAACATCTTGGTTGAGAGATTTGGGAGCTGATCTCAGCATGCTCCCACACCAAAAAATAACCACTTTGCTTTCCCCGAGGTCTCATCTGCTGTCAGATTCTCTGGGTCCTGGAAAATTGAAGAAAACAACTTTTGAGGAACTTGTAGCCCAAAAGGAGGGTAGATTTTGGAGGATTAACTGAAAATTGGAGACTATTAAAACCAGTTTTCTCAGTGACACCAACAGTCATCTAGGAGTGCTTGTGGAATGGGAGTTAAATACAATGTCAGGACCTCTTGCTTGCTCTTCTGGTGAGGATCTGATCAGTCAGGACATCAGTAGATATTAGAAACAGTTGGGAGGCTCCCATTAATGAAGGTTCAGAACATAGCCCGGCATAGTTGCAACCTAAAAGCTTCTGCTGAGCTCCAGCTGGTGTTGATTCACCACCAGCCTTCTGCTGCAGATGGCTGGGTAAATTAGGAATGCTGTGCATAGCAACCTGTAGGCTTTTTCCCAAGGAAAACAAACAAAAAACCTCAGTGTGGTTTCTGCAGGAATGGAACTCCAGTTGAAACATTGTCCCTTTTCTGAATACCACACCTGGAGACCAAGTCTAAAAGGGCATGAGAAATGCAGACTCCTCTCAATCATGTATAACTTCCTGAAAAAAAATGTGGTTTTTACCAAATCCTGAGTAGCTTCTCTTCTAGCTGACATGCTTGTGCTGCTCCTCCTGGTATGCTGAATGTCAGGATAAAGGTGCACTTATGCAAACACACCCAAATTCCTCATGGGCATTGCTCGGGTCTCCAGCTGGGAAATTTGACATGCAAAATGTGACCTTGATCACATGCTGAATGCTCCGAGGATGAGCTGTTGCAAGCAGCCTTTCTGGGATGGCTTGTAGGCATGTGATAAGATTAACTTGTGTTCTCACCCACCTTTGGTGTCCCTGTGTACCTCTCCCTTGGGCAGTCCAGCACCTTGGCACGAGGAGAGCTGGGTTTCAGGAGTCCACAGTGACCTCTCTGATCCCAGACATGCCTGTGACTGAAAAGGACAGGCCTGGGGTTGAGTGATTTGACTTTCCAGTGCTTCCATTTATGCAGATGTGAATTACTGATAAGGAATTCTTGGAGATCTCTGCAAACTGCATCACGTAGGAGTTAATTATTCTAATTATTATATTCCTTTTGCTGCCAGTGATTCAGCACAAAGGAATCTACCTGAGGTGATGGGACAAGGAGGTTTTGACAGTGTTCCATCAGCAGGATTTGGAGAGGAGACATCTGAGCTCTGCTTCTGAATCTGTGGCTGAGACTCCTCCAAGACCTTGGCCAGGATGTTTAAACACCTCTGTGGCTCACTTTACCCGTGTGTTAAACAGGGGGAACAATGAGAACTCTGCAGGAGGGATGAATTTTTCTCTGTCTGCAGCTTGACTGGAGAAGCCTTGAGTGCCAGGGAATGCAAAGGTCCTTATAATTTTCAGTTTGTGGCTTCAGTTTGTGACCACAACAACCACGCTGTGCTCTGGAGTGGCCTGTGATGGCAAGTTTGGGTTTGGCTTATGGCAACCAACAGGACCAAAGGGATCCACACCTCTGGTAGAAAATGCTCCAAAATTAGGGAGGGGAAAGTAAAAGCTTGGATTACTCTGCTCTATTCAAGGACAGGCTGGATGGGGTTTTGTCACTCTAGTGTGTAACACAAAACGCAGAGACACAGTTAAGTGAAGGCAAAGAAGAAGAAAAAGAAGGAACTTTATTTTGGCTTTTACATTATATAGAGTTTGGGAATGACTATTGATTGGAAGGTGAAGTAATATCTTCTCCAACAACACTGGTCAATGACAAAGTCTATCAGATTTTTCTCCTCCCAGGAGAAAGAATGAAAAACAAGAAGACAGTTAGAAAAACATGTGCATGTTTACAAAAGCAGTGTGAGAAACTCTATCACAATAATGAAAACATCAGAAGGCTGAAAAATGGGAGTGACAGGGTTTTTCACCTGGTCTAGTGGAAGGTGTCTCTGCCTGTGGCAGGGGATTGGTCTAGGTGACCATTCTAACATCCCTTCCAACCCAAACCCTTCTGTGATTCTGTTCCAAACACACAATAAATAAGATTTTTAAAGCTTTATATATTAATAGGTTCTAACTTGATGAACAAGTGACTCTTCATGAGCAGCCACAGCAACCAAATCCTGCTGGTGTGGGCTCTGGTCTGAGCCAAGGCTGCCTATCATGGTGACTCTACCCGTGGGTGGTTTGCACAGGGAGTTTCTCCACTGAGAAGTTGCTTCTCTTTTACTCCAACACAGGTTAAATTAGTCAGATGACAACTTTGGGCCACCTTCCCAAAGATGTGGCTATTTCCAGATTTACAGAGATGACCATTTCCAAGCAAAGAGTTAAAAGCAGCTCAAATTTCCTCTGTGGGAGAAAAGGGACATGTTTAATCTGTTCTTATCCACCACAGGATCATCTCTTACACCTGCCCTTCATCCTTGGCTGTCAGCAGTGCTTTAGCAATTTTTTTTTTCATTTCCTTTTAATTTTGTTTTTCCAGGTTTTTGTCTACTCTGCGTTATCTGTGGAAGATGTACAAAGAATATTTTGTAAGAGTAACAAAAGCTCCTGAAGGACACGGTTTGCCATGTCTTTCACCCATCCCCAAGACTGACTTGGGGCAGAATTGCCTTTTCAGTGCCATTTAACTCATGGATTGAATGAAATTGTGGTGATTTGCAGTGCTGAGGGGAATCCCACCAAAATCATAGGGAATAAAGATGAGTCACACATGTGGTACAAAGTTCTCCAACACAAAGAGTTTCCTTTATCCTCACCACTCCTTCTTGTTTAGAGCCTGCTAACATGGTGATGCTTGAAACAACAGTGAACAAAAACAGTTCAGGGAGAGGTGGGAGGTTGAACTTGGCCAGAGCCTCCCAGGAGATGTAAAGCACCTGAAGATTCTTGGAAGAAAAACAGATTATAAGGGCAATTGTTATTCAGTTATTAATTATCATTATTATCAGTTTAAATTCTGCTTTCCAGGCATATGAAGTAGCAAGATCCCAAGGTCAGGGGAAAAGAGAGCTGCACACCATATGCAGCTGTGGAATTTGATCCTTGCTGCAGGGTGAGCTGCTATTTGGACTTTGTACTACCTCAGACAGCATTTCCAGTCACAAGTTGCTTACAAGACTTGAAAATGGAGTTTTAAAGCAAGCAGATAATTTGTCAGCCCAGTACAAAACACTGAGATTTAATGTCAAGATGTTCTCAAAGACACAAGGCAGAATAACACTGTTCTTAGCCAATTAATCTCTTGGTGTGGGAGCTGACCTGGACTTAGCTCCTGGAATACTGGAAAAATTTATTCTCACCTTTCAGGCATTATTAGCAAAATAATGTATTTCATGTGCATTTTCCTTTGTTTGTTGCTTTTGCTTTCTTTTCCTTCCACATAAAATACAAAATAAAAACCATAAAATTAAAAAAAATTAAAAATTATTAAAAAAAAAAAACCCAAAAGCAAAACTGCATTTGGTAAATGAGGAGCTACATGTACCCCTTCCTGACCCATGATCATGGAGCAAGGAAGGGCTCGATGTGGGCTGCATTTTGGACCTGAGGAACTCAGCCAGAGCCTCCCAGGAGTTGTAAAGCACCTGAAGATCCTTGGAAGAAAAACAGATTATAAGGGCAATTGTTATTCAGTTATTAATTATCATTATTATCAGTTTAAATTCTGCTTTCCAGGCATATGAAGTAGCAAGATCCCAAGATCAGGGGAAAAGAGAGCTGAAAAGTGCTCCAATCCCACATTGCAATTGCCTCTGGCTGCAAAATTAACTAAACAAAAATTTTAAAAATTGCCTTATCTTGGCTCATTGATCAGAAATGCTTTATCTTCAGTAGGAATGCTGATGTCAAACAGAATGGCTCTTCCTCTTGGGCACTGCACAAGACCCTAAGGGTGAAAATGAGGTTATTTGGTCTCAGGCACCACTGTGGTGAGTGCACTGACAGCCTGGGGTGAGAAGTGAAAGTGTGCAAAGCCCAAAGCTCCTTTCTCCTCTGCATTGTCATCCATCAGAGCTCCGGAGCTGGCCCAGCTCCCCAGGCTCTGTGAGATCCTGGGCATAAAGTTCAGGATGGTGGGAAGAGTCAGCTCCTCCCCTGGAGACCACCAACACGGGGAAGGGTGATGCCTCTACCTGGACCTTGTGCCTGCCAAAAGAAGTCTTCTAAGAGCTCCTGAAATAAAACCCAGGTGTGGCTGCACAGCGACAGCAGGGTGAGCTTCCCATGGACCTGCCATTCCCTTGGGCCCAGCAGAGCTCGGGAGGGAGGCTTTTCCTTCCCAAAAGCTCCCATTATCTTGGTGAGAACAGCCCTGGGGATAGAGCTGGTCTTCCCCTGGTGAAACCTTTCCATCCCCCTCCCCAGGACCTCCATGGGAACCCCTCCAGGTGAACATGTGGCTGGATGAAGCCCATATCCCTTCTGAGGAGGAGCAAACCTGTCACCTAGAGAAATTCAGTGGAAGATCTCTTCAAGGATCAACTACAGTGGGCCACTACGACTTACAGCCCTGCAGAACAAGGGGAAGGCTGGAGAAAGCAAGAGAGACATGGATCCAAAGTGGATCCTGCAGCCTGGTGGTCTTAAGTTATTGCTACACAGCTGCTTTACTTTGTGCAGGGGCTGCAGATTATTTTGCATAAGAAAATGAGACAACATAAATGAGAATTAGTCCCCAAGGTTTTGTTTTTGAGTTAGAGTCACCCAAAAAACAAGGCTGGATTCTGCTTGGCTGACCCTGAAGGCTGGAGAGGGACTTTTTGCAAAGGTGTGCAGTGATAGGACAAGGAGAGATGGCATTAAACTGATAGAATAGGTTTGAATTGGATATTAGGAATACATTCTTGACTTTGAGGGCACAGGATGCCCAGAGAAGCTGTGGCTGCCCTGGATCCTTGGAAGTGCCCAAGGCCAGGTCAGACAGGGCTTGGAGCAACCTGGTTCAGTGGAAGGTGTCCCTGCCATGGCAGGGGGTTGGAATGAGATGATCTTTAAGGTTTCTTTCCAACAAAACCTTTCCGTGGTCCTATAATGACATTTCTGTCACATAAATTCTTTTGGGATCAGGTTGCCACTAAAGCAGCTGACAAGGACAACATGGTGCAAGACAAGTGACAGGACTCATTTTCTCCTGTTCTTGTGAGCTGTTTCTGCCCAAAAGGAGAGGGACACAACAGCATCACCTGCTGCAGTCCCAGCCTATGTGAGGCCTGGGAGGAGGTGTTGATAATTAGGCTCGTGACTCACGCCTTGGGTTCGAATTTCTGCTCTAACGCTCTGCTAATTAGCGCACACTTCCTGATCAATGGCGGGGTAATTAAGAGATTAGGGTTAATGGGTCAGACTCACTGAAGGCTCCCTCCCCTGTGTCGGATTACTCCTGCTGTCATTAGCTTTACCTTTCCAGGCTGCTGGATACAGACAGAAGGAAGCAGCCACAGGGACAGTGATGAGGCTCCAGGGACCAAGACACTGTCAAGGGAGTTTTGCTTCCATGATTGTACCAAAAACCAAATTTTAAACATATTGAGGTCTTCCTCAAGTGATGCCTTTCATATCTCCACGGAATCTTGCTTCTCTGCTAGGAGGCAGGCAAAAATGGTTCCTCTGCAGGATTATTCCAGTGAAGTGGTGTGAGGGGACCTATTTTGCTTCAGCAAGCTCTGTTCAAGTAGCAGCTTGTCTGAGAAAGAGATGTTCACCACACAGGCTGGTGTTGGAATCCAGGGCACAGAGAACTTTCTTTGCCAGTTTTAGGAAGCCCTGATTCTCAGCAGAACACTGCTTTTAACCTCTGTTCCAGGGGAAAAATTGCCAAGGCTCTGGGATGAGTTGGAGCACACAGGTGTGAACTAGATAGCAGCAGNGGCTGGCAGTGTTCATATTTCCCTTGCAACCATACCTGAACCAAATCTTGACATTGCATTGACAGTTTCAGTCATTTAAAGTAATTTTTCCTGTAGCTTTTAAGGTTTAAAGAAGAGTTGTTTGATCCTGTATTATCACAGAATCATACTATCATTAAGGAAAAGGCTTCCAAGATCATTAAATCCAACCTTCAACCAAATGCTACCATGCCCACTAAACCATACTGAGAAGTGCCACATCTACAAAGTTTTTTGAACACTGACAGGGATGGTGGCTCCACCACTTCCCTGGGGAGCCTGTTCCAAATTCTTTTTCACACTTCCTCAAGATTTTTTCCCACACCATTTAAACTCCAAAATTATTCGGTTGCCTTTAATAGCTGAGATTTTTTTTTGCTCTTTCCAGTGGTCACAGCCACGTTGTAGCCTTTCTTCTGGGATATTTGCAGCCAAACACTAAAAGAACCAACATACCTGGCAGCAAAATCTAAGGTCTGCCCATGAGCATGTACAACATAGATGTGACAACTCTTGGGGACACAAAGAGTTTCTTATCCAGCACATCAAACATCTGGATTCACCCTTTGCTGCTCATGCAGCAGGACTATCATTCAGAGAGTTATTCCAGTAACACAGCTCAGGCAAAATCCTATTTAGTTGCTAGCAGTCCCATTAGATATCCCCAAATAACCCAAATCTGACTATAGAAAAGGAACAGTGGTAGCATCTGAGGCTTTTCTGTGCTGTGTGCTGCTCTCCTGTTTGCCTGGGACCTTCACCCCTCTCCTGGTGCTGCTCTCAGAGCTGCAGCACCTTCACCTCAGTCTTCTTAAAGCACAGGGGATGGAAAAGCAGAGCTCTGTGTATCCACAGATGTTCTCCATTGCCAGGGACATATTTTCCATCACCAAATATGCCACAAACAGAGTCCTGCTGCTCTCAGGGTTTTGAAAGTTATTTGCACAAATTCACCGGGACAGCATTCAGGAAAAATGTGACCATGTGTTTATCTTGTCATATTTTCCCTTCGATCACTGCTGTAAACCAAAATACTGGGCTAGATGGCCCTTGACTAGTCATTTTTGTGTTATTTTCTACAAAAAACTACAACACTTGTGTTTGTACTCTCTGGTTCCAGCCCACGGTGCACAGGATGAGCACAAGAGTGGGATGAGAGAGGATCAGGCCAATGTCATCCCTGAAATTAAAGGAAACAAACATGTAAGAACAGGATGAGCATGAGAGCAGCTGTACAGGATCACACTGATGGTCCACATGAAGCACTGCCAGCAGTGACTGAGCAGAATATGGGAGCCTTCTCCTAGGACAGCCTTCTCCTAGGACAGCCTTCCAGTGACCTGAGTCACAGAATACTCATGGAAAGGGCTGAGGCTGGAGGGAAAGTCTTGGTCTGAGCAGCTTGGAAAGTGAAGTTCATCAGCTCTGGCTGTTCTGTATCCTGTTTCTTCCACAGTGGGTCTCAGCTGCTCAGTGTGAAGCTCTGACCTTAAACATCAGCAAGGAAAATGTGCAGAAATTCATGGGGACCTGTGGGACTGTGAGCAGCAGGTGTTGAGGTGGTTGTGTCCACAAGAGACCCTGGAGAGGATAAATTGGGAGAGCTGAGAGGGCTCAGGGCAGAGGACAGGTTCACCTCTGCAAGCACTGCAGAGTTGTTTTGTCACCTTCAAGCCCAGGCCCAGAAATGTGGGAAGCATCCGGGGGAGATGCTTCAACCTGCATCCATGACAGAGGGGCAGAGGGGCTGCTGACCCATTTTTGCCGTATTTGACCAATAAACCACCAGCCCTGGAGGAAAAGCCAGCCCAAAAATCCCTGCCTTGAAAGCCTGATATTTGCCAAAATCTCCTCTTGAAGCACTAGGCAAGATTCCCCTACCTGGACATGTCTGCTCTGATCCCTCAACCCCACATTCCCCAAATAGTTTAGACATTGAAAAAGTGCCTGTTTGCATTTGCTTAGAACGTTATTTCTACCTTTTATGAGCAGGGTGGCAGTTTTCACAGAGAAATGATTCCAGACAGAGTTATTAAAAGATTAAAAAACACACCCAAAAAGGAAAAAGAAAAAAAAAAAAAAGAATAAATGCAGGCTGAAAAAACAAATATCACTACCAGTACTCCAGGGCGTTTCTCATAACATCTTGCTTATGTTATGAAGTCTGATTTTT
>VXAX01000756.1:135344-169263 GCA_013399835.1 Leptocoma aspasia
AAAAAAAAAAAAAAAACACAGAAGGCTGAGCTCTCCTTCAGCCTCACCAGGTCTTCAGGTCTTTATGTGGTGACACAACGTGCACCAATCCAAATTTAGTTTCTGTTGAACTTTTTCCCCTTGTTTGTTTCCATTATGGGATGTGTCATCCCAAAACTGACACTCCAGTGTCTGTTTTAAGGAGGTGTTTGAGTGAAGACCTGCCAGGCAGGGAACAGGGTGTCCTGAAGGAGGAATTGGGATGTGAATGGAGCCATGGAGTAACTTTATTCCTGCAGAAAAAGATGTGTGGCTGGGGAAGGGTAAGAAATGAGAGCAGATGTGTAACCCTGTCCTGACTGGAAGGGATGTGTGAACGTGATGTAGAAGGTGAATGGAAGCTTAAAAGTCAAGGGAAAATGGATACCATGTGATGTGTTTTGGGTGGAGAAATCTGAGGCAACAGGCAGGAACAGCAATGGGGATTCACACTATTTTAATTCTGATGTCAAGGACTTTTGTGTCTGCTATAGAACTATTTGTATGTTTTAGTGTAGGATTCTGAACTTTTACAGATATTTGCTCCAACGTGGGACTTCCCACCTTCTTCATCTGCTCCTGACCTCCCACAGGTGATGTGTCACATCTGCCAGTCCTTTGCAGATGTTTCTGTTGCCCATGGGTGTCTCAAATGGGTGCCCTGGGTGCCTCTGTTCTGTGGAAACAACCAGCTACATCAAACTCCTGGATTTGCTCCCAGCCAGCTCCACAAGGCAGAAGGGACCATAAGTGGGATTTTTGTGTCTGCTTGGAAGAGCTGATTAGTGGGATCAAGACAGAGAGCCTCAAGGCAGCTGTGCTCTCACACAGCCATGGGTGAGAGCAGAAATAAAGGGCAGGAGGGAAGTGCTCTGGCAGAGTTAAAGCAGTTCTCTACACTCATTGTGTGATTCCTTCCTCATTTCACCTGTTTCCTGTTTCAAGCACTGCCCCTCCCACCAGCATGGACCATGCAGAAAACTCTGTGTTTTGGGCATAAAGTTTGTGTTGGAATGACAAACTTCCTTCCTGCCAGTCTATGAAAAAGTCAAAGGAGGACACAGTGCAGAAAACACCATCAATGGACACCTCCCCACTTTAAAGAGTCATCCCTGCTATTTAGTGGTTCTGTAAAACCCTGGAGGGTTGCACTAAAGTGTAAATTATAGCTGTGACACTTAGAGACAGACATGTTGTGCCATGGCTGTTGTTTGAAGGCTGGGAAGTGGAGCCTGCAGGGCAGAAAAGTTGAAATCTCACATTTGGAGGGCACAGGAAGGTGAAGCAGAGATGAGTCTGAGTCAGTTTGTAGCTTATTCCTGCTCTGGCTGGGAATTGGGCTTTTCCATCACTGAGATGCATTATGAAGAATGAAAACTAAATTCATACCACACCTTTTTGAGGACCTGCAGGTGAAGATGCAGCACAGCTTGTGGGGATCGCTGCTGGCAAGGTTTTTGCCTTACTTTTGCACTCACCAGTTCCAGGTGAATTGGCCAACTCTTTAGGGATGGGGTTGGCAATAATCTCACCTCACTTCAGGGCCTTGATTTATGATCTCAAACTCACCCCAGGTCTGGGACATGGAGCTGACAGATATGACCCAGGATCTACAGGACCACAAGGCTGCCTTTGGGGTTGGCAGCTGGAAGCCAGCCAGGTTGTGTTGGTTGACACTGGGTGTCCCCTTCAAGGGACTTCCCCACCGTAAGGGTGGTAAAAGTGGAATTCTAAAGGGCTGTATCCACAGGGATAATGAGGTATGGTGCCTCCTTTAGCACTCAGCCACCCACAGGTCTTTATGGAGGCTTTATTTCAAGAGAAATTTAATTCAAGAGAAATTAATGAAAATTCAAAAAAACTCACCTGCACCCAGGGAAAGTGGCTGCTCCAGCTAAAGCTGAGAGAATCTGTCAGAAATTTCTCAGGAAGCTGCCCAAGAAGCCCCAGGGATGTCTGGCACATTAGAACACAATGTGAAAAGGCAACCTCTGCTCTGAACTGCTGTGCGTGGGGCTTGAACATTGGCTTTGAAGAATGAGGCTCCTGACCTTTGTCTCAACCATCCTATGAATTTTAAAAAAATGAAGGAAAGCTACAGCTGTAATTTAATAAAATAAAGCTCCTTTTTTTCCCTCCTTTCCCCCACCCCAGCTAAATTGCTTTCCTTATTCACATCAATTTTCTCAGACTTTCCAACGCTGCAGCTGAGAGTAGTTTTCAGATTGAACCATTTCCACTGACAGTACCTTCCTTCCAGTAAAATCACAGCACATTCCCTTTGTTTTCAGACTTGTAGACAATCACCTTTATCTGCTCACTGCCCTTCAATAGCGAGCAGCTTCTAATGGATTTCTGCATGAGGACTGTACCCCCTACCCACTAATTGAAATTCAGTGCACAGAGTCGCATCAGTGCACTGGGTGGTGGAGAATATCAATGCACACAGCCTGGAGGGGGAACTGGCAGAGGGAATTTTCAAATTTTCAGTGCCCAGCAGCAACTGGGAGTGGGAATTCCTGGTGCATCAAAGCAGTGGGATATAGTCACGTGCTTCAAGCCTTCCTCTGAGGGTCACAAAACGTAAATGGGATGGACATCTGTCCTCCAGTCACTTCAGGAGTGAGGCTTAGGGGTTTAGACAAAATGAATGTTGGAAACTTCACTACTTTTCAACCTCCGGTTACGGGAAAAAAGCAGCCTTCAGCCAGCAGCACTGACTCCTGTGCTGGATCTGAGGATCAGAGTTTGGGATGCAGAGCTACACCTTGTGGTTAGAGGGCCTGGAGTGATGGTCAAGAGAACTGGGCTTTGTTCCCAGCTCTGCCTTCTGGATGACCACAGGCATCTCAGCTCCCCTCTCTGTGCCACGCTTCCCTCACCCATGAAACAGATCCTTTTCCTGTGGAAAGTCATTTGGGATGCTGCTGGAAAACAGTCACAAGAACAGATGAGCTCATAAGAAAGATGATGAGAGATTTTTAAGACCCAAAAGGGAAGGATGCACTGGATGGAAGGGATTTCTCTCAGAGGACGTGGACACGATTCACTTCCCAACAGAAGTGACCTGTGCCATATGTGAGGACCTCCCACCTTCCAGCTGCCACTCCAGAAGGGAATAATTTTCCTGAAAGTCTTATGTCTTTTGTATTTGTGATGCTTAGATGTTTCAGGAAAGCCAGAACACCTCACCTGACTCTTGGCAGCTCCAAGTGCTTGGTGGAGCCCTCTCTGTTGGGAGACACCTGCACACAGAGAAGGATTTGCTGCCTAAACAGAGGTGTCTTGTCACTTGAGATGTCCCCACATGGGGCAGGCAGATGACAGAGATCTGGGAGAGATCCATGCCTTGAGGAGGAGCAGCTGGAGAGCTGCTGGGAAAGTGTGGTGTGGAAAGAATGACACACAATGCTTATATTTACTCAGCTGAGTGCTGTCCCTGTGTCACCTTAGGCACTGTAGGGCCACTATACACCCCAATACTCTGGTGCCCTAGAAAACAGATGCCTGTTTTAAAGCAGTCCCTAAAAACACCAGCTGGGCTGTGATTGGCATGCAATCCCTAAGGAGCCCAGCCCAACCAGATGCCCTTGGTGAGTCTCCTTGGAAGTGTGACTTTAAGAGGTGGGTTCTCCTGGGTCAGGTGGTCCAGGCAGGGACATCTGTAATCAAAGGCACCTGTGACCAAACTCCAGGTTAGAAGAGACCAGGTTTCTGCTCCTCTGAACTAGGCAGGCTGAGCTTGGGGAGATCTTCTGGTAGGTTTTGGGGTGAGTTGCTTCATCTGCCTGTGCCTCAGAAGGAGATGGCAGTATTTCACTCTTTGTTATCTACTGGGAGATAAAGCTCCTTGATAAGAGGGGCTATCTCTCAGATAGACAATTTGGGCTGCACTTATCAGAACTTTCTTGCATATCCTGAAGTCCCCTCTCCTTGTACACACAGGGCAACCTTGCTGTTACTGGAAAGGAATATTTTTAAACATTTTTGTTTATTTTTGCCCTGGGAGAAGGGACCGTTTCTCACAATATTTGCAGACAGCTCTTGCTAAAAGGAGGTCTGATCTCAAGCATGGTCTCCAACCAGAACTATAATTTGAGTGGTGATAATAATAATAATAAACACAGCAATAATCATGCCCAAATATAGCACTTGGCACCACTTTTCCTGTTCAAATCCCAGTTCCTCTGACTGTCATTTTTTGCACGCTTCCAAATGCTGTCATTTGGGAATGGCAGCAGCTTCCAACAACGCCTTTTTGTCCAAAAGAGATGATTTCCAGTGGAGTGCACTGCAAACTGAGATGCTGCACTTCATCCCTCCAAGGTCGGGATGGGGACAGTGTGTGACTCATGCCTCTCATATGATCCTGGAAAGGGAATCCTTGGGCACTCTGATTTCAGCCTGTGCCTCCTCCTTTTAGACAAAAAACAAGTCCATTCTCATAATTTCATCTTTTGGCTCTCCACAGATCCTCTTTCCCCATTTTTCTTGCAGTGCTTTCCTCAAACTTGCTCCATCTCTTCTTGCACCCACCAGGACAGGAGCCAACCTCCAACAGGCTGGGCAAACTTTGTTTCTCATAAAAGATGTGCACTGCCCAGTTCCCAGATGGTCTGGAGATGCTGGATGTGGGGCTGCATTACAGGCAGTTGAATCAAGAGGTGTGGGACCAGTAAAATGCCATTATTTTCTTCCCAAATTAGTTAAAACCAGTCCAAAACATTCTCATTTCCCGAACAGCTGTCCCTCTCTTTAAACATGGCTCTGTAAAGACCTTATTTTGGTATTTCTAGTCCAAAGGAAATATTTTCAAATTCCTGAATTCAATAATGTTTCTGTTTGTTTAGCTTTGGTTTGTATTTTGATTTTTAAAAAATTATTATTTTTTGTTGTGGGTTGTTGTTATTTTTTTGTGGAGTATTTTTTCCATAACAATTAACTTGAATCTTTCTGAGCTGTCAGAGACCATCTGTGCTTGGGTTTAAGGATACCAGGTTTCCCTCTACCCCCAGCCAGGCACTGCATTCCCTTCTTTTACTGGATGAACATGGACATGGTGCAAGTCAAGGTCTAGGGTGTACCAAAGAAAATGTTGTCTATCCTGGAATGTTGCCTCCCAGCTGAATAAAAAGGTCTAAGACACTGAAAAGCACTTTTATGAAGTCCCTGTATAAATGAAAATAGGCAGAACATGAGGTCAGCATGACCCAAGCAAAATGCTTCATTTCTGCTTAACAAAACAAAACAAATGGGTTCCAGTCATTTTAAGCAGAAATGAAGTGGTTTGTTTTCATTTTCCCCAAGGGAAAAGAGCAAATCTCTGTGTACATGTGGGAATTAAAATTCACAGGGAAATTACATGAACCTCCAGCTATACAGAGACTGTATTTTCCATTAACCTAATGCACAGAAATGGGTACAAAATCCTCAGGCTGATGGAGTGATGGGATTTCTCAGACATGCTTGGTTTCATGAGAATTCAAGAGAAATTAATGACAATTCAAAAAACTCAAAAACCTCTTTATCCAGGAAGAAGAGCAACTTGCCAGCCTCCCTTGCAACTTGGAATGCAATTAGGAGAAATAAAATTACATCAACAACAACCTCCTAGATAGGTAGGAATGTGAGGGGCCAAGGACAGCAGTGAAGAGGGAGAGGAGGATTTAAGAGGTTGAAGGAAGAAATGGGAGAGGATGGACCCAAAGACAAATCAGCTCCTCTCCCTGCACTGTTTTGGGTAGGATTTACTGGACAGATGAAGGGGAATGGACAATGCTAATGAAGTTTTCATCCCTTGTGCCCCACTGGGGCTGGTGTAGCTCACACTGACAGCATGGCACGATCACACAGACCCTGCTCTGGGCTGGATGGAGGGGATTGGTGCCTTCCCAGGGCTCACAGACATCAGCTCCCGTGCTGTTGAGGCACTGGAGTGCCTTGGCCTTGCTGTGAGGCAAACGGAATCACAGAATGATTTGGGTTGGAAGTGACCTCAAAAATCATTTAGTTCCAACCTCCTGCCATGAGCAGGGACACCTGCCACTATCCCAGGTTGCTCCAAGCCCCATCCAACCAGGCCTTAGACACTTCCAGGGATGGGGCAGCGACAGCTTCTCTGGAAAACCCATTCCAGGCCCTCACCACCCTCACACTGTAGAATTTCTTCCTAATACCCAATCCAAACCTGCCCTCTATCAGATTATTGGCCACATCCAACACACTTTTGACTGCCAGGATTTATTGTCTCCCTTCTCAATCCAAGCATTTTCAGTGCCTAAAACCATTGGGCAGGTTCTGGGCAGGATGCTGTGATTACAGTCACCTCCCTTAGATCAAGGGAAAGCAATGGTTTAGTTTTTGTTGCTATAACTGATATTCTGGATGTCAGGTAAAATAGCACAGGCTCAGACACATCTTTGCACTTCAGCACTGACAGACCAACCCGTCAGTGTGGGCTCTCTGACCCCTTTTGGAATGCTGGTTTTTAAATAGTCACAAGTTTGTATGCCAGAAAGGAGCATCATGACAATCTAATCTGGCCTTCACACCTGTCAGAAGACAAGGGATTCCATCCTGTGTTTTCAGTCCTGCAGCACGGTCTTAGATCAGCATTCCTTGGCGCTGCAGTTGAACCTATGGCCTAGAAGAGGAAAGTTCTCTCTCCCCAGGCATGGAAGGACCAGAGAAGAGATCTAAAGGCTTCTCCTGAACCCTAACCTGGTGTATTCCCCTTCCCAGGAGGTGAGAAGGAATTTGGGACCACAAAAGCTGAAGTAAAGAGACAGAGGTTTTCTTTTCCTTCTCTCCCAACTCCACTGCATCCACATGGTTCCTGTCCCATCGCAAGAAGAGGGATCCCCACTGAGAAGCCAGTGCTGACCATACTTGTTGATTTTATTCATTTACATTGGGAAGGCTGTGTGCTTACCTGCTGTCCTGGGTGAGGGAAGCCAAGGGATGTGGGGAGCTGGCTGGAGGCAAGGACAAGTTGGACCTGCTTCCCAAAATCTGTGGATCTGTGGGAATCCAACAGGACAGTGCCTGGAAGCCAGCTGCCCAGCTCCCACCTGTGCTTCCTCCCAGGGGCTCACTTGTGCTGAGCACTTGACTCTCCTGCACCCGCAGGAAACCACTCACACCCAAGAAATGATGTGTGAAAATGAAGGGGGACAACATTTACTTGACTTGCTATCCCCAGACAACAGTGTTTAGTGTTAAATTGCACTTTCAGTGTCTGCTGTGCGGATGTCACCTCGAGCTAACCAGTGACAGCTTCCTTCTGAACCCCTGGGAGATGTCAGGCACTTGGAAATGTGATTCATTTGCCCTACTGAGGTTCAGTAACCCTCAATCCAGTTTCTCTTTACTGACATTGGAAACAACTGGGTCAGATGTTGATAGATCTGCCTGTGTTTGAGCTGTTGAGTTCCATCCCTACACCTTAAACCAAGCAGGATATTTTCCTACAGAGTGTCCAGCTCTATCAGGACAGCAGAGCTGAGTCACTTCCAGGCTGATGAGATGGTCACAATGACCCCCTTCAGGCTCCAACCTTTGTGGCTGTGAATAATCACTGCTGACTGGTAAACTCAGGGTTTTAATGAGATCCAGGGTTGCTTTCTTTGGCTCTCAAAGGTCAGTTGTCATCCTGCATCTCATCCACCCTGAGTCCAAGTTACACTTGATAATTGCTGAGCTGAGTGATCAGACCAGCAGTGGCAAGATCCCTCCTCATTTGTCCCTGCTCTGTTGGATTTACTGTACATATTTATACAGGGAGGGGGAGAAACCTCAAATTCTAAGATTTTTACCTTTTTTTGTGTGTGTGCACTTATATGTGGGTATTTTATTCTTGCTGTCAGTTTTTCTGCATTAGGAAATTCCTTTAAAAAACCTCTTTTTCTTGTGCTCTCTGCACTGTGGGGTGTTTGATGGTGCTGACTGTGTCCATAACCACCATCAGTGCAGGCCCCACCAAAGGCTGCTGGATTTATCTTCCTCTTGTATCATGTCCTGGATCTGACAGTGCCTGATCTTATATACTCTAGCATAAGGTCAAACCAAAACCTGTCATCTCCTTTCCTCAGTCATCCCCCTCTCCCTCCCTTTCCTGGCCACTCCAGGTGGGTTCAGCTCCATGCTTTGGCACAGGTGTGACTCTGTGCAAGCAGACCTCTTGCCTTGCCTTTCATTCCCCCAGTAAAACACAAAATTTGAAATCATCCCAGCTCAAATCTTGTTTATCACCACTGCTGACAGGTTTCCAGTTACCACAAGCTGCGATTCCCACACATCTTTTTCATTTTCATTGTTTTTTTCTGCAACAACCCAGTCAGATGGGGATGGTTATTGCTCTGCATAAAAAGCAATGTCAGGAGTAACAGGGAGGCTCAGGGGGTACTCAGGTGAATTGTTTTCCTGGATTTAGTGAGGAAATCTGGAAGTTCTTAATGGTAGCTGGAAGAAATGCTGGATGACTTGTTTGTTGAGACTTAAAAAAAAAATCTTTCTTAGAGCAAGAAGGGGAGTGGTTACAATGACAGAAGAGAAGACAATGATAGAGGAAATGACATTAAGAATGGCAGAAAAGAGGAACAAGTTTTTTTCTTGCTACTTTAATTTTCCAGGCTGCTAAAGCTCCGCTTTAAATTAAAGTTAACCTTTACTTTCACAGACAGCTGAGGAAATATATTTTCAGCTGAAAAACAGGCAGTTGCTCTCTGAGACAGGCTTCCCCTTTGGGGCTGCCAAATCTCAGTGCAGCTCTCAGCACTGTCCTCACTTAACCTCTCCCAGAGCCAAAAAATATCCAAATAACTGGCTGCCTCCTGCCATGGCCATTAACACAGCTCACACTGATCAGATGAATTAATTCCAGTGTGTTTAAACAAAACCCTCCTGTGGCTGTCAGACAGCCAGTGGAGTCTCCCAGTTTTACTGGAAAGGAAGTGGGAAATGTAAATAATTCCAATCAAAGTCCTCTCCAAGTGTGTGAGTGTGGCTGTCCTGGGAGTCCTCTGGAGGTGGAGATCCCACAAGCAGGGGGGACTTTGCTGTCCTTGAGGGACACGTCCATGCTGACCTTTCCTGTGCCAAAATGACCAGGACACACCTGGATTTCTGTGATATGGGCAGGGGCTCTCTCATGGAATCACAGAATCACTAAGGGTGGGAAAGACCTCCAAGTGCATTGAGTCTTCTTATCATTGCAGTTATCAATGTTAATACACCTGAGATCACAGTGTGAGTTTTTAGAAAATTGCTTTTCAGCACGTGGCACCTCCTAAGTAGAGATACAAGTACTAAATCCCCTTTTTTTTTTTTTTTTGTATCTACATGTTGTGCAGAAATGGGAAGATGAATGTTGAAATCTCCTAAAGGCTTCTAGGCAAAGTGTTAGGGTAAACCCCAGTTAGAATCTCCTTGATTCAAATAAGTCAAATCTCCTGAAAAACAGTGAGTTGTCCATGGACACACACATATATACAGATAGATATACAGATAAATAAATAGATAGACAGATATTTGCACTCTGCAGCCCTCTGCATGGGTGTATATATATAAATACATCTGATTGTGGTTAAATAGCTGGTGAAGATATTTCATTTCTGATCAGTCTATAAGCTCAGAATAATATTTTAAGCCCCTGATGCAGTAGATTTAGTTCAAAGCACTAATAAAACTTGTGTTTTATGTAAGTGGTTCCTGCAGACTGATGTCTGGTGGGACCCAGAAAGAAGCATCCATCTCATCTCATCTCATCTCATCTCATCTCATCTCATCTCATCTCATCTCATCTCATCTCATCTCATCTCATCTCATCTCATCTCATCTCATCTCATCTCATCTCATCTCGTGCCTTTTAAAGGAAGAGGAGGCACTGCACTGAAACTTAGAATGAGGACCTGCCACAGAGGAACATCAGTTCTACAGCTTCCAGCAGATGCTGCAATAGGGAGAACCTTTCCCCAGCAGGGTGTAGACAGAGAGTACAGAAGGGCTCTCAGTGTGCACTCCCAGTGACCCTAATGGCAAGGAGCTACTACAGACGTAATAAAATGGGAGAGATAAACCATAATCAACACAGATAAGGAGAACATTCCCAGACTTTTGACACTGGCAAAAACCCATGTACAAACTTGGGTTTGGGATCCCTCACAAGGGCTGAGGGAAAGAGGCACTGTGTTCCCCAAGGATATGTTGTCCTCCAGCGTCTCACTGTGATTGCATTGGCCAACCCCACCACACTTCCCCCTTGGTTTTGCTTGGTTTGCTGCCTGCTCAGAGGTCACCACCTGCCCCTGGGACAGAAACTCTGGCAGGGCTGAGCAAGTTGCTGCCCCAATCCAGCATCCCTTGGCGAAATGAAGCTGGGAAGTGGCACAGTGCCATCTGCAGCAGATGGGCACAAACATGTTGTCACCCCTAATGCAGGCCCATGTCCCTCCCAGGGGAGCTCTGTGGGAGTCTCAGGCTTTGTCTGGGATGTCACCTTCTGCCCAGCCCTATGCTGGTTCTGCACTCACTGAGTTACCCCAGCTCAGAATAAACTGTGTTGTGTTTTGTCTTCCTGAGAGCCAATATTTATATCCATAGCACTGTGGAAGAAGTTAAAGGTCCAAGCAGATGGTCCCCAAGGCTGAAGGCAGCTCTGCCTCTCCCCCCAGCTTTGCTCTGCTTTAATTTCCTACTCTCTTCTCCAATCCTTCTGACTCACTGATGTCACCTGCAGCTGGGGCCACCCTGGCTCACAGTTTCTGTAGCAATCATGGCTTGAAGAAAACAAGCAGCATGGAACATTAGTCCCAATACTCTCCCAGGTGCTCTTTTATCCATAAGACCTTAGGGCCAAGGACATGTCCTATTCACCAGGATGGGGAGTTCTGTGACAGCTTCTCAGCTAGCCTGGGGAGTGGGGAAATTGATCCTGGCACACACCAGCTTTTAAAAAGAGGCTGTAGAAACTTAAGGTGGGGATTGAATTATGGGATGGACCCTGGAAATGTTTTGTGGCTTCATGTTTCTGGAGACATTGAATTTGGGTGTTGAATTGAGCCAAGGCAAGAACGGAGCAGGTGCCAATCAGGAAAACTGGTTGTTTGGGAATGCCGAACACGTGGGTTAGATTTGTCCAGCAGGAACTGGCGGTTACTGGAAGTCTTTGATTCTCTTTCCCAGCTGCTTTCATAAAGGGTTTGTTGCTGTCTGAGTCTGCCCCAGCCTGACTGTCTGCAGCAAAGTCAACAACGCCGAGTGTGCTCCGGCGGGAGCGTCTCCGCTGGCCGGGGTGGTGGCTCTGCAATTCCTGCCCTGGGCTACACGGGATGAAATCCCCTCCTGCCTTTGCCCCAAAGCTCTGCACTCTGGCACTGAGCTGGAGTGGCTGTCACACAGCTGTGCTGAAGTTCCTTGGCCGGGTCAGGCTGCAGTGATAAATTTTTTTAGTGAATGAGGGTGCTATGAATGATCTCACAGTGTTTCGTTAATTTATTCCCTTTCTTGTAAGCTCATAACAGACACACACACACACACAAAAGATGAATTGTGTATTGTTGCCTAATTCTGAATAAACCCGTTGCAAATTTCACAAGATGTGCATAACTTAGACTCAAGAGGTCCTTTCTAGCAGATGCCTGAAGCCAAAAGCAGATAAAAATTTTCAGCAGGGTCTGATTTATGGTCTGGTTTGACAAATATTCATATAGGTGTGAAAAAGCTTCTGAAGAAGTGCCACAGAGCATTGCATCCCCTGTCATCTTCCTCGCTGCCTGCTCCCCCTCAAATTAGATTTGGTAATTCAAGTGGTTTCAGCTTCAGGCTGATTTTTCTTGCTTCAGTTAAATCTCAGGTTTCAAGCTGATGATATTTCACACATGGCAGATTGGCACCTGTTATCTAAGAGTCCAGCAATGCTGACCATGATTGAGTTTGGCCCAGACAACACGCTGGAATAAATCAACATGATGGGTTGAAAGGGTTGTTGCTGGGCTGTTTTACACCAGGCTGGTTTTACTCTCAGCAGGATCAATAACAGGCAATTTTCTAATGAGCCCATAAACTTCTGCCTTGGTGCAACACGAGGTCTTTGCCCTTTGCTTTCTCAAAATCCTGCAGCACGGTTCTGTGGCTCCAAATGCCACGGGTGACAGAAGACAATCTGAGTTTAATTGCCCAATTGTGCAGGCAGAAGCCATGCAGAAGGTGCATGCCCAGCACAGGCAGCTGAGGACATGGCAAGAGGAGAAGGCAAAGGAAATTTGTGGTTATAAGGCAACAGAAAGAAAGTAATGCAAAGATAAACATTTCATGGACACACAAGGCACCTTTGCTGCCTCAAGGATAATCCAAAAGGATGTCAGTTATTTCTGAGTATTTTCTGGAGTGTTTTCCTTTTTCCTTTTTGGCCTGAACTGGAAACTCTAATTCACTGTGTTTTGAAACAAAAGCAAGGCAGCTCTCACAGTCTCTCACGCACTGTGTAGAGTTCTTTTCCAACCTTAAGGATTCCATCATTCCCTAACAGCAGCAATAGTGGCTGACAATGTTTCCCCAAGAGGAATACCTGAAACTTGGGTAGCAGGTGGAGATAAAAAAAAGCAAAACTTGCCCAACAGCTTGTTTTCCTTGTGTGACTAATTCTGTGCCTGTTCACACTGTTTTCCTGAAGAGCTGGGGAATGACTTAAAACAAAATTATGTCTTTGCACAACCAAGTTCCCTTGTTTGAGTAGGGAAATAATAATGTTGTCAAGGTTTTATGCAGAGTTTTCAGCCCCTGAGCTCAAAGCTCTTTACAAAGCAAGGGGTGAAGAACCAGATCCTCATTTTACAGAGGGTAAAACAGAAGCATAGAGAAGTAAAAAGTCTTCTCAGGTTCACCCTGAAGGTTTCCTGCAGCTGATGCTTTGGCTCTGCTGTTTCTAGTAAAGACCTATTTCTTCAAAACCTGAAGAGAGGAGGTTATCCAAACCCCCTGACTTGACTGAACTCCTTGAATCTCACTTCCAGCCTAAATATCTGAGTTTATTTATGTGAGAAAAAAATATTTATGCCTACTTTAGGAGCAAAGACCTGATGAAAGACATAGACTCATTTGAAAGTCTCATCTTAAAGCCATTTAGTGACACACGCATTTTACCAGAAATGTTTAATGAAGTCTTTCAGATGGACAATTGCCCTGAGCATGTGACAGCTCACACTGAGCTGTTTTTGGAAATGAACACAAGCAACAAGCCAAGACAGGCAGTCTGCAAGAGGCAGGGCCAGGAGTGGGTCACTGGGACACCCGGAGCTGGAGCACAAAATGGGTCTGTGAAAATCCGCTCAGGACTTGCAGGAGGATGTGTGGATACAGCCTCTCTTTTTAACCACTGCTGTCCGTGTCCTACCTAGGAGGATCAAGGAAACTCACTCTCAAAGAGCCTCAGAGCATAAAAACCTTCACACTGTTTGTGTGAAGAAACCAGTCACTGTTTGTGACAGAAACCACTGTCACCGATTTTTGTGTCTGTTTGGTTGTATTGCAACTTTGCTCAAATTTCTGAGAACTACTGGCTCTGTTTGAGTTTGACTCCAGGCACAGCTACTGACCCTCTCTGTGGTTTGGGATAGGAAGTCTTTAAAATGGACAAAGTGGAGTATCCCTGGTTTTGAAAACCTGACTTTGTTAAATGTATCTGTTGGGTGCAGGAAACAAGGAAATCAGGCTGGGAAAAAAAAAAAAAAAAGGAGAAATAACTGGCAGAAGTGCAGCCAGGATACCCCTCATGCATTTTCCCCTGTTGATATTTTCTCCCGTGCCTGCTGAATCAGCATTTTCCTTCAGCCAGCCTGTAAACAAGAAAATAAAGAGGCTGGTGACCTTGGCCAAACAAGCCATTCCACTCTCCTGGAAGTCTTGGATCAAGGAGAAAATCTTTGTCCATCTCAGGGCACAAAGCCCAGCCAGCCCTGCTGGAGTGCCCAGCTATTGGTGAAAGGCTTTCCAAGCATGCAGAGCTGAGACCTTTGAATCCCTCAAGAAGGGGAGTGAAGCCAAAATTTCAACAGAAGCTACCATCCTCAGCTGTCATTGCCACAGTAAAGATTTTGTCTCAATACAAAAGAGAAAAAAAAAAAAACATAACAAAAAAAACAGGAGAAAGAGAAAAGGGTATTTCAAGGCAAGAGAAGGTCTTGGAGGAGAAGCTGCTTCTAAGTTCACCCCGAAGTAAAATGTAACCTTGAAGAACTGAGACTCCTTGGGGCTTTGCCATGTAGGGTTGAAACCAGCTTTCTCTTTGAATTCAGATGTTAAGTAGACCCAGAGCTGCTCAGTGCTTGCATGTGAAAACACCACAAGCATAACTGAAGAAGTCAGGGTCAGGCGCCCTGCTCCAGAAAATGCTGAGATAAAAAAACCCCAAATCCACCCAAGAACAGCAGCAGCAACACCAACACCACCACGACAACAGCAACAACAATAATAACATCAACAACAACATCAACAACATCTTCCCAGCAGCTTTGGGCTGGCAGAGGGGGAATGAAGAGAACTTTGCCATGCTGACTCAGGGTACAGCCTGCATGTCACAGAATCACAGAATCACAGAATCTCAAGGTTGGAAGAGACCAATAAGATCATTGAGTCCAACCCAGCCCTAACACTTCAACTAAGCCATGGCACTGAGTACCACATCCAGGCTTTGGTTAAACACACCCAGGGATGGTGACTCCACCACCTCCCCGGGCAGCCATTCCAGTTCTTGATCACTCTTTCTGTAAAAAACTTTTTTCTTATATCTAACCTAAATCTCCCTTGATGCAGCTTGAGACTGTGTCCTCTGGTTCTGTTGGTTGCTGCCTGGAGAAAGAGACCAACCCCCACCTGACTACAACCACCTTTCAGGAAGTTGTAGTCATTGACTTTGCTCTCTGTTTCCAGGGATTTTCCCTTCTACCAGCAAAGAAGCAACTGGGCCTTAGCAAAAAGGAGAAACTGATATTTTGGTCACATGATGGTGGCAAAGACAGGCTTGACAATGAGCTATTTTCTTCTTGGACTGAACAAGGAGCCTCAGTTACAGGGAGAAAACAATATCATCTGAAAAACTCTCTGTTTCCTCAGCTGGCAGAGGCTATCAAGGGTCAGGCTGGCTGGGAAGTGTCTGGACAGAATTATTTGCAACTCCCACATCTCAGATCAAGTGCTTCTAAACTGTGGTGGCCGTGAGGTGCTGGAGGATGAAAAGGGATGTGGATTTGTTGTAACCTCTGTGTGACATATGATCTTGCCATATACTACTAAATTCCCAGAGGTTTTCAAAGTGAATGGCAGGGATTCTCTGCCTCAGAGCAGAGGGAAAACCTGCTGGACCAGTGGCAGTCAGCAGGGACACAAGAAATTTTGGGGACCTTTCTATTTTGGGGGTGAGAAAAGTCATTTCAGGAGCCAGGCTGGCTGTGTAGGCTCCCATTCCAGGACTCCTGGAAAAACTGCTATGAGCATCCTTGAGAACACAATGAGGGAAGCTGTTCTCCACTGTTTTGCCTCATCACTGGGTCAAAAAGCCAAGTGGGTCCCAGTTTCACTGGCTTAGACATCATCTGAAGGATGGGTACAAAACGGTGCCTGCTCAAGGAGCCTTTCCATGGATATGTCATCAGGATTGTGCATTAGCCAAATCTTCTTCCCTCATAAAACTGCTTAATCGATGACACATCATTATTGGAAACAGTTTAGTCCTCTTTATGTTTCTGCAAATCTGGTCAGACAAACAGGGCTTAGCATTCCCAGAAGGGTAAAATTTCTTCATCCCTCCACGGCTCCTTTTGGAGGAGGGAATATATTTGTGAGTGTATAAACTGCATTTCTCGACAGATTTGCTCAGGCTCCAGGGCTGATGTGTTTGGCAGCCTCTTGAACTCGGTCCTTCACTGAGAGAACACGTCAGATGTGTCGGGGTTGGGAGGAGGTTTCACAGGCTCCAATCACAGAATCACAGAATCACAGGGTTGGAAGAGACCTTCAGGATCATGGAATCCAAGCCAGCCCCAACACCCCAACTAAACCCTGGCACCCAGTGCCACATCCAGGCTTTGGTTAAACACACCCAGGGATGGTGACTCCAGCACCTCCCCGGGCAGCCATTCCAGAACTTTATCACTCTGTGTGTGAAAAACTTCTTCCTCATGTCCAGCCTGGATTTCCCTTGGTGCAGCTCGAGGCTGTGTGCTCTGGTTGTGTCAGTGCTGCTGGAGACAGAGCCCAGCCCAGCTGAGCACAGGCACCTTTCAGGGGTTGCAGAGAGTGCTGAGGTCACCCCTGAGTCTCCTTTTCTCCAGGCTGAGCACCCCCAGCTCCCTCAGTGGTTCTTCACAGGGTTTGTGTTCCCAGCCCCTCACCAGCCTCGCTGTCCCCTCTGGATGTGCCCAAGGATCCCAACGTCCTTCCCAAACTGAGGGCCCAGAGCTGGGCACAGCATTCCAGGTGTGCCCTCACCAGTCCCTCCAGGCTCCGTGGAAGCAGCGCTGTCCTCAGTCAGAGCCAATTTGTGGGACACCCTGTCAAAAGGCAGGCAGCAGAGAGTGCCCATGGGCTGTTTCCAGTGATGGTCAGGAAGAGCTGAGGCCTCCAGAGAAGTGGGCAGGCTTTTTGGAGTGCAAGGGAGAACTGGCTGCCTGGAAGTACAGAACAAAGAAATCTTTTGGAGCAGATTCTGAGACCAAAGCTCTGTGGCTCCATAAAGGTCTCCAGTGGAAGCCACATGGGGTGTCCAGCAGTCTGTGGCCCAGCCTGAGCTCCCCAAAGCCACAACACAGTCAGGTCTTATTACCCTGGTGGAGGGGCTGTAGGTGGATGCATGCATGGCTCACTCGGGTGAATCTGGTGGAGAGCAGATCCACTTCCCTGGAGAATCCTGCTCTGTGCCAAGGGGCAGGGAAGGTGGCTGATGTGTCACCTCCTGGTCTTCATGCTCTGGGGTTCAGCTGGGGGCCCTGTGGATGTGTGTGTTCGTGCCCCCATCTAGTGGCTGTCCCCAAGGCTGCACCATTCTCTCCTCTTCCTCAGGTGACATGAAGCTCCAAGGGGAACACTGTGCCTCTGCTGTTGTTTTTTGTGGTTCTGTCTGGCTTGGGACTGTGCCCTTTAGAAACCAGGATTTATGGCACATTCCCTCCTGGTAAATTACTCGTGCACAAAATTCCTTGGGGGGACAAAAAATCAAATTCTGGTAAGATGAAATGCCTGAAAATGCCTTTCAATGCCTGAAACAGGATTGTGTTCCTTACTCCTTTCCACGTTCCCAGCACACGATCTGGCATTGAGGAATGCGTCCTTGAATGGAGCCCGTCATATCAGACAGAGCTTCAAAGAGGGGAAGAAAATATTTTGGTGATGATAAATCAGGTTTTCCCTCACCCTCATGTGTAGCACTTGCTTTTACGTAAGCGAAATTCACTTTGCAATGTGGTTACCTAAATGAAAAAAAGTAACAAAACCACTGAATAGTTTGGGCTGTAAGAGACCTTAAAGACCATCCAGTTCCAACCCTCCTGCCACTATCCCAGGTTGCTCCAAGCCCCATTCAACCTGGCCTTGGGCACTTCCAGGGATGGGGCAGCCACAGCTTCTCTGGGCATCCTGTGCCAGGGCCTCACCACCCTCATAGGGAACAATTTATTAGTAATTTCTAACCTAAATCTCTTCTCTTTTAGTTTAAAATTGTTCCCCTCCATTATATCACTGCATGTTTAAGAAGACTCTTTCCCTCTTTTATATAAACCCCCAAAAGTCCCCTAAAACCACCACCAGCAACAAAACAAAGGGCTGTGTGTTCAGGAGTGAGCTGCTTCCCCAGGCACGGGGTGAGCTTTCAGGCAGTGTCTGAAGTGAAAGTGGAAGTTGTGTGTAAACGTTTGGCTGCTCTGCCAGAGGCTGGGAAACAACAAAATGTGATTTTAGTGCTGGGTGTAACTGGATTCCCTCAGCGAGCCCGAGACACCCCAGCAGCAATGTGCCTTTTTCACAAGTTACATCACATATCAGCTCCACTGGTGATATAAAGGGATCTCTGTTTTCTGTAGGTATTTTTACAGCTCCTGTTACAGCATTATCTCAGCTCTTTACAGCCTTTATTGTATCTCGCCCAACTCTTCAGGCAGGTAGTTAGAGTTATTTCTGGGAAAATTGGAGTGCACAGAGAGATGTAATGAAGATCCCAGAGGAAATAACCACTAAAGACTATAGAGAATTGAACTTAGATCTCTGCTTACCACTGAGCTGCCTTGTCTTAAATAAACCCTAAACAAAAGCCACAGAACCTCTACAGCAAGAGCAAGTTCCTATAAATTTTAAATTTGTGAACAGATATCTTTTAGGTGCATCCTTAGGGCTCACTGGTTGGTTTTTCATAGCGTGCCTTGGCTGCTCTTGCAGGCATAAAATAATTTTCAACAGGAGAAACCCATTATCTTTCAGCTATGCCTGCCTGACTTAGCAAGTGCAATCCCTTGTGAAGAAAAACCACTTGTCAGGACACAGAGACTGGGGACTGCCAGGTCTGTCAGTCAGAGTGCACAGCCTAGGCTCAGGAGCTGGAGGTGGAGTTGGTGTTCCCTCTGAGTTTTTATCTCTCAGGCCATTCATGATCTTCTAGGCATTTTATTCCACTTGCAACACCCCCTTCATTTCCAGCTGAAGTGGTTTATTGCTTGAAATGCAAGGTCAGATCTGTATCTTGGCCCTCTTGTTGCCCCTCTGTGTATCTCTTCCTTTTTGCTTGTCCTTTTTGGACAACAAGAACCATGCTTCATATTCCAAATCTGGATGTCTGTGGTACCCTCATCTTTCCAGTTACATGCTGGCTTTCATTCCCATTCTTCCAACATCCTTCTTCACCACCCACCTTGAGCTGTCCCCAAATTTCTCACATGTCTCTCTGGGTTCTCACCTGGCAAAGTGGAGAGGGGAGTAGTTTCTGACATAGAACCTTCTCAGGCCCTTTTCTGCCCAAAAGAACAGCAGCACTGTTCTTTTGGGCAGAGTCTTAAGTCTTCCAGAATTAAGTTACTCAGTCAATACCTTCCTGGAGGCATGGAGGGGAGCAGTATGACCTCATGAATCTGTTTTTCTGTGCTCACAACCAAAGTATCACCGACTGGGGAGCTGTCTTGGTGAAAACTATCCAATCTAAGGGCTAATAAACAAGCCCTCTTGGATGCAGTATGGTTTACAGTTGGAAGAAAGAGGAAGAAAGTTTTCTTTTCAGGCCCTGCAGCGATCTCAGATTTGATAAACCCATTCTTTTCCTTCCCTTTTCTTCCCTCACCTCCCAGGGGTCCAGCTCCAGTATTTATGAATGCAAATGCTTCTGGGGTCAAAAGCAGGTCAGAAGATGCAGTGCAAGCAGGATAACACATCCTCTGTTCCACCAGGGCATATGCTGCAACACAGAAAATGCTGCCCATGCCCCTTAAGTGCTCTGTTCTCACTCCCCTGCCCTGTCCAACCCTGTGGAGGCTTTGGCTTTCTGAATTCACAAAAGCTGAAATGATCAATATTAGCCTGATCTGCTGAGCCCTGGGTCTGCGTTTCTAAAAATGGATGGGGTTATATAATTTTTTTGGCGGGGAGGGAAGTAAAGGATGGAAAATCACCATCAAAAGCTAAGGCTGTTCTCATTGGCTGCAGGTCACTGCTAAGGCAGAGAGGCTTCTCAGGAAATGCACAAACTTGAGACCTCTGTGGCAACAAGCACTAAGTGCCCATGGATTTTGGAAGAGAAAACAGGATCCTTGGCCTCCCAAGGCACAGTGCCTGTGCAGACTGGGCTGGGTTAAGCTCTTGGCCACCTTGTTCACCTGTCTAAAAGCCTCCTGAAGCCACTAGGGAGAGTTTTGACCCTTATTCCCTGCCTTTGCCAACTGAGTGTAGAGGAGCAAGGTCTGCTCCTTGGCAGGGAGCAGCCTGAGCCTCCCCTTCCATCTGTCGTGATCTCCTCAGCCATGCCAGTTATTCAAGCAGGTTCCTGTGCTGTGTGAATGGTGCTGTGAACTCTAGAAGACACTTCAGTTTGGCTTTCACTGAAGCATGAACCCAGAGAAAACCCTCCAGATCCGTGCCAGCATTCCAGCCTCCACAGACAGCGCATCCCTGCATCGTCCATGTGTCTGCCTGCCTGGGGACATTGGCACCTTATTAACTAATTGCTCCTCATGACAGTCCTGTGCTGCCTCTGTCTCAGGTCAGGGGGAGGGGAAAGCTGATTTCCAGTTTCCATCATTGCCTGGGGAGTTGATGGGGAGCACAGATCCACCCTGCCCAGCTGGCAGGCGCCCAGCCCTCTCCTGTCTGCCCGTGGTGCCTCCAGAGATCCCCTGATGCTCCTAACAAGGTCATTCATGAATGCTCGTCGTGCTCAGCCCCCTGCACAGGAAATACAGGCAGAATCTGGGCATGATCACAGTATATTTTTAAACTAGTTATTCTTTTAACCTTGGTCACCATCTGTAAGTCCTGATCCTATTTATACACCGGCTGTCATGCTAAGCAGCGTTGCACTGACCCAGCTGGCCTCCTTCCTGCAGATAGCAATGAGATAATCTAACTTCTCATCCTGCTTCCTGCTTGGAGGACTAAGAAACATATTTAAACACTGGCAGCTGGGAGGGTAGGGTTAATTGCCACCCTCACTGATGCTCTAAGAACCAGATTGTAGGTAACCAAGAAATCTAAATTATCCCTTCCCTGTGTGTTTTCTGCTGAGCAATAGCTGACACAGGTCATGCTGTTCAGTGAACAATGGAGGCCATGTTCAGTGGAGAAGAGGGATGACTTCTGAGATTGTAAAGTCACCTCTGGACCAAATTCAAGTCTCGATGTCAGTGGAAAAGCATTTCCAGCCTGGGCTGCACATGACACTGCCCTGCACGAATGTGATCGGTGTGTAAATGAGCCTGGAGTTGCACTGGTTGCTTAGAAAAAGGTGATAGGGAAATAATACATAAAACTTTGTAGAACTGATTAGATCATCCTCCTCAAAGGTAAGGCTAGCAGGGGAAGGCCACTCTCCAAAGCAAATAGTTGCTCCTATCACTTTTACTTCATCTCAGTTCTTCCTTCCCCAGCGGAACACTGACCCATCCTTGAAGAGCTGCTCATCCTGTGCGTGGAGGAGAAAGACATTTTGGGGGAGAAGAAGCTGCACACCTACCCCTGGTGTGTGAGGAGGCCAAATTGCAGTTTCCTAAACATCAATCATCTGTCAGCTTCCAACAGTTTGCCATCACAGCTTGACAGCTCACTTATCTGATGGAACACATCAGAATGTAATCCACAGTCACGCAGGCACAGATTAACTTCACTGAGAGCACTCATGGCCTTTACAAAGAAAAGGACAGCCAAACGAAATTCAGTGGATGTATTCCTACTAAAACCCATGTGCCTGCAACTGTCTGGGTTGGAGCACGCACAGCCTGGCTGCAATTCCCCTCCAAATGAGGTCATTTGAAACGGTACAGCAAACATTGCTAACGCTGCTGCATCATGCTGGGCTGTCAGACAGATCCCAGGGCTTTAATGCAGTGCTAGATATATATTTATACAGTTGCCCATACTTATTTAATTAGGAGATGCAAATGCTGGTGAGAGACAAAGCAAAAAAATGCCAACAAAGGGAGACCATGCTTCTGCTGGCATGGAGGTGTTGGCTGCTGCATCAGCAGCTTCTTTCGGGGCTGTATCTGCCTCTATTAAATCCTATTGATTAGCAATAAATTGTCTGGAGTGATGTCATTTTACAGGGAAGGCAGAGGGATAAGGGTAGAGGGATAGGGTTGTTCCCAAGTTGACAGCTCTGTGGGGGGATGTACTCATGGAATTACAGAATAATTAAGATTGGAGAAGACCTCTTATATCACTGACTCCAACCATTAACCCAACACTAAAGCACATCTCTGAGTGCCACATCTACACATCTTTTAAAACTCTCGGGATGGTGACTCCACCACTTCCCTGGAAAACCTGTTCCAGTGCTTGACAACCCTTTTGGTGAAGAAGTTTTCCCTAATATCCAGTACAAACCCCACCTGGCACAACTCGAACCGGTTTCCTCCCAACCTATCATTTGTTACTTGTGAAAAAAGCCTGACTCCCACCTGTCTACAACCTCCTTTGAGGAAGCTGTTGAGAGTGATAAGATCCCCCCTGAGCCTCCTTTTCTCCAGACTAAATAGCCCCAGTTCCCTTTTAAGCTGCTCCTTATAAGACTTGTGCTCCAGACCCTCAAGGCATGAGACAACAATGCCTGGGATGGAAAGGGTCACGATTGCAGAAAAACCTTGGGAAAGGCTGGCACAGGACAGCATGGAGGTGACTGTCCCTCCTTGGTCTGGTGCAAAGTTTCCTGGTGCTGGAGCTGTGGGTGGCTAGGGGCATGAAGGGGACAAATGCAGTGTCCCCTGCAAAGCACAGAGTGGATGTGTGGGATGGGGCTGCACGAAGCAGCTTGGATGAAATCAGCTGACCCTCATCATAGAATCCTAGGATCAAAGTATCATAGAGTCACAGAATGGTTTGGGTTGGAAAGGACCTTAAAGATCATCTAGTTCCAGCTCCCTGCCATGGGCAGGAATACCTTCCTCTAGACCAGGTTGCTCCCTGTCTTCTCTTGGTTGGGTGTGCCCAATCATATACAGCATGTAGTGGTTGAAAATGTCCAAAATTTGGATAAGGGGGGGGTTGATATTTTTGCTGTTTGCTGTGAAAATGGGAAAGAAAGGAAGAACTCAACTGCAAAACCTTGTCAGGACATTCAGACACCACTACACATCATGTTCCACAGCAGATTATGTCTGTCCCAGTCCATACTGGGAGGTGTCACTCCCCCAGCAGTGATGTAGAGACAGATCCTCCAGGTACACTGCCCAGATGTGCAGCAGTGACCTGGCAGACAAAATGGAGGTTGATACAAGGCAACCTAATTAACCTTTAGGACATTCCCAGTGCTCCCATTTGCCATAGCTTTTCTCAGAAAATTTCACTCACGCCATTAGGAGCAGAGTACAGGAGGGGTAGGACTGGTTGCAAGGCTGTGTACAGACTTCAGACTATGGAACAGAAATCCCTTTAAGGTCCCTTCCAACCCAGGCCACTCTGTGATCCTATGAATTTCACTGTAGAACAAAAAAGCAAACCAAAAACCCAATGTGGAAACAACCTGAAAGCTCAGATGGGTTTACCTTCATCCTGAACAAAAAACCCCCACATTGCCTGTCACGATACTCATTTGTGCCTGAAGTGGGACCTGGAGTGAGACTTTCAAACTAAAAATGACATCCCTCTATCTATTGATCTTGAAGGTTAACCTGTTCCACAGCTGTAGGATGCACATACTCTGCTGAATGGCACACTTCAAAGTGGAAAGATTAAATACTCATGATTCTACTTTCTCATATCTTCATGATATTTAGAATAAATGTTACTGACCATACTGAACTGCTTCATATACCAAAATCAATATGGTTGCAGCAGAATGACCTTTCAACTAGAATTCTAGTGTAGACAAGTCCTTGGTGCAGGGGCTTAAACCAGGATTCAACTCTGGTTGAATTTTCAGCCAGCCTGACATTTTTTATGCCTTTGTTTTTTCTTGTAAAATGTGTAAACCCTGAGGTTAATATGTTTGATTCTCCAGTCTCAGTGAACTTGGTGTTATTCTCTTGAAACTGTCAAACCCTGAATGTTCATGTGTACTAAATCCCAAAGAGTTTTACTTTAAAGCAGTGGTGCTGGGATAATATTTGGTACCCAAGAGAAGATTAGGAGAAGGCACATTCTTCTGCCAAAATTAAAGTTTATCAGAATTGCTACAGCACAGACTCAGAACAGAGTGAAACTTTTTGGAAGATTTTCTTAGCTTTGCCTTTGGCAAACTCTGCTGTTTTGAGCTGCCTCCTATTCCCCAAAGAACCCTGAAAGTAAAAGAGAAAATTGTTTCCAAATAAGAATAATTAAAGCTTGCATAACACAGTCTTGCATTCAGTTACAAAGTCAAAGAAATCAATCAGGACATCTCTCTTGTACAAACAATGTCTTAAATTGCATGGAGGAATGTTTTGTGATACCCCCAATTTCAAAAAATATCCAGCTACACTTTGTTCTAAATTTGAAAGTTCAAAAGATTCACAAAATCTAAACAATCCTCATACTTTTCTCCACTCCCTCTTGCTAAAGACATACCCTGAAAACCAATTCCTAAAGTTTTGGGTTGAGAAAAAACAGGTAAAACTGTCAGCTTTGCCCTTGAATTTCTCTGTGCTAGCCCCAAGGTCTTTAAAACCTAAATAATTTTGCACTCTTACACACTGGTCTCCTTTCTCTCTTTATTTATCTCATCTTTTTCAGGCTGTACATGCTTTAGGTGATGGACATCTGTGTTTGAAGTGTTTTCTTTCTAGTTGGCTAGCATGTAGGGAGACAGGGAATCTCTGACTGTAATACTCTCAATAAACAAATCATGAACAATTGGTTAGTTCTTTGGGGCAGGACTCTGTAATACAGCCCACCCTAAACAACTCTGTCTAGACATGTTTTGGGAATAGGGCTAATATAATAATTCTGGGGATTTTTTTTTAATGAAAGCAAAGGCATGCAGAGCAATGCCCTCCTCCTCTGAAGAGCATCTGCCAACACCCTGGGATGCTGCACGGTCATGGCAATTATTGAAAAGATGGAATAGGCTGGCAGTAGTGCCAGCAAATTCCATCCTGTTGAGAAGGAGGGCTTGCAGTCTTGGTGAGAGCTGGATCAGATAAACAGCAGGGTTGCTTTTCAATAGCTGGTGCCCGAGGGCTGGAGAACTGTAACTCTGCCACTTGAACATACTGAAACCCAGCAGCCTGCAAACATTCTTCTGGTGAAGGAGATCAGCCCAGGGCAGGGTGTGCAGCTAGGGATGAAATGCAGTTTTTTTCTTCAGATACAAGTTATGGTGTGATGTGCCAGCAGATCTGACAGCAGTTTCCATGGCTATCCACAGTCTGGGATGCCTGGAGCACCGGCCCGGTCCTCACTGCCTGTTTAGAAACCAAATGACCATTTCCAGCAAACTGGATGTCCCTTGGGAAAAATGTAGCTCTGTTCTCAGGCACAGAGTGTCATTCTTGGGGCTGTCCTGTGCAGAGCCAGGAGTCAGACTCAGTGATCCCTGTGGGTGCCTTCCAGCTCAGGACATTCAGTGATTCTATGTAGTTTCACCTCTCCAGACTTCACCTCCACCCATTTCCAAGTAAGAGAATATCAAGGTATTTTCCTCGGTGCTGCCATTTCAAGGAAGGAAATGCCTACTTGCACAGTGATGTTGGAATAGCATAACACAACCTACCATAAAGTAATTTAATCTGGTCTAAAAACAGCTTCTATTTTTGCAGTGGTGATAAACCCACCTGTTGTGTCCACAGAACACTGAGGGACCTGCAAATCCCAGGACCAATGACAAGGCAGGAGAAATTTCCATTTACCATTTTTTTCCTCCCTTTCAGTGAGGATCAGAGACCACAGGGGTGTTCCATGCTGTTCTTTCCACCTCACAAACTAAGCCAACACAGGGATCAGATCCTTCTTTACTGACACAGGCACGTGCATCCAGAGGTGTCTCCTTGTGATTTAGGAGCCCAAAGGAGATTTAGTTAAAATAGCCAGGGGAATCTGGGCAGGGATCCAGCCAGTCACATGCAGGTGCCTGACACAGAGTGAGTTATGTCACTGCCCAGATTATTGACTGTGATGTTCAATTCAGTTTTCCAAACACAGATGTGTAGCAGATAAATTGTGTGCTGGAAGTGTTCCCTGGCTGTGGAGAGAGTCTAACCCTGGTGGGTTTTTTTTTCAGAAGACATCTGCAAGACATTGGTTTGATGAGCTCATCACAGTAAGGAGGTGACAGGAGCAAACCACCTCTGTTGCATTACTTTGACAAATGTACAGGACAGACACAGGCTTGTCCCTCTCTTCAGATTATGACAACAAGAGGTTCGTCTCCATTCTGCTGCTTAGATAATTAGGGATAGATATCTCCTAATTCTCTTGCCTGTTCCCTCTTCCTCTAAATCCAAGGAAAAGAAAATGGATTTTGAACATCCGCAGGGAATATTTACAGAGACAAGGTCAATCTGAGTGGGGAAATCGTCTCTGCCAGTGCTCCATTTTCAATTAGTTTTATGAATTTCTGTGGTTTACGTTTATTTCCAGAAGATATTAAGCCACTGACCTGATCCAACATGTGTAACACCCAGGTCCTGTAGACACAGGATGGTGTTCAGTACCATTCATGGTTTGCTTGAAGCCCTGGTCACTACCAACACACCTTTGTTTCCTGTTGGGACATGAGGTTCAGTGTGACACCAAGAGCATGAGACCCTGGCCTGTGCAACAGGGGAACCAGGACTATGGGGCACACAGCCCATCCCTACAGCCAGGGATCCTTCCCAGTCCTTCTCATGACCTTCTTACACTATACAGAATCCTTCCAGGACAGAGGGAGCTTTGTGGGCACAGGCTGGATAGTTGGGAGGGAGTTGAAGGTAAGACAAGAGCATGAACCTTATTGAAATCCCTCGTAGGGGCAGAAGAAACCCTCTGCGACAGCCAGGAGTGCCAATAATGTGGGACAGGCCCTTGTCCATCATTTTCCATCAGCATTTCCCATATGGGAAGCATTTTACACTGAAGGTTTCCTTAGCTGCAGTGTTTCTATGTTCAGAGCCAAACACGGGAATTTATTTTGCTTTGGGGCCATGGCTCAGCTTGAGAATAAATTGCCTTTGGGTGGACACAGGAAGGCAGCAGGGTACATTATGTCCTCCTGAGCTCCCCCTTGCCTTCCAGGCTGGGCTCAGGCAAGAACAATAAACAAGATCCAGCTCCAGTGCCCCTCCTGCCTGGATTCCCATGGCACGTGTTGCTCTCACGTGGCTCCTACCTGAGACCGAGGAGCTTCCAAGGGAGTTACAATAGCTCCAGTCAGTGCCTCCCCTCTGCCCCTGCAGATCTTGTCTGGGTGGGAGAACCACAACTGAGAGCTCTTTCTTGCAGAGGGGAAAACATCAGAGATGTTACGAAATGTGTTCCTGGCCTTTGCCTTGCTCCACGGTGGGTGGAATGATTGAAAAACTCCAGCACTTTCCCTCTCTCACCTGGCTCCTCTCTCCACCAGCATCCAAAACCTGGAGAGCATTGAAAATCCTCCCAGCTGGAAATGCCTGAGTGTTTTGCAGACTTGTAACTCCTTTAAATTTATCTCCATGCTTGGGCCCTGGCCCTACTCATCTGCCAACAGGGCAAAGCACATGTCTGCCAGCTTCCCCCACCAGCACAGCGAAGCAAAGCTCCCTCTGCCCGGTCCCAACATGTTTCAGGTCAGATTAAAAGCTACAGAAGCCTGATGCTGCCTTTTTAATGCAGAGATGTGGGCTGATTACCAGGGAGTGGTCACTACACTCCTGCTTTCTTGGCAGGGGCAAGGGAAGAGAGGGAGGGATATGCCAGAGAAGGGCAATTTACTCTGCCAGCATCTCCCTGTCCACAAATCAGAAACATCTCAGGTATGCAAGCTGAAGCAGACACTCAGGCAGCAGTTTCAGCTCTTATCTCAGGAAATCTAATTTTTTTTTTTCTGGAATTTGTGAGGCCAGTGACACATTCACGGGAACTGCCTCGTTTTCAAAGTATGTCAAAATCCCACATTTTCCCAGCTGCATCCCCAGTTTCTAGCTGTGAGGATGCTGAGGTGAGTCCTTCCATCCCAATAGCTTTGGGATGCTACAGACTGTTTAAACCAAACCTGGCAGAGAGAAAAAGGCTGCAGAAGTACTGATTCCAAGGAGTTTAATGAAAGTAGGTAGCCCGAAGGAAGACAGAATATAGCAATTCCTCCACTGAAGGAAGGTCTGTGCCATGAAATCATTCCTTACAAGGCACCAAAGAATTCAAATTAAAACCTGAGGTAGAGGGAAAGCCCCACTGGGAGCTCACAGGTATTGAAAATCCAACCACGAGCTTCCAAACAACAAATCCAGGCAGGCTCTGTCATCCAGGAACAGCTTGTTTAGCCCTGGTTAGAATAAAATGGATTTAGAAATAATAAATAAACTTCCCCTCCTGCCCCACCCAGCTTAGGCTCTGCTAGAGCCTGAGATGATTTTACATTTTTGTGGATGCCTTTCACAATAACCTGAAGGCTCTGGGCTGCAGCTGCTCAGTCTTGTGGAAACGTTGCTGAGGTTTTTGTGATGATAAACAAGGTATTATTAAAACATCTTTCTGTGATTTACCTGCCCATAAATAACAAGGTGTTGTGCTTACACAATGATTCACTTTTTGACCACTTCAAGGAAATAATATTCAAAATTATGGCTTCTGTCAATGTGGGGGTGAGGAAGGAGTCTTTCTGTTCTTCTTTTGGAGAGAATACATGAAAACTTGGGAGGAGCAGGTCTGGAGGAGGATGTTGAAGGAATTTATGGAGTCCTGAAGATGAAGCATGAACATATGCCAGAGGAGGTTTTAATCCATATAAATTAAAAAGATCTGCAGGACTGAAAGCGTTGCATGGGAAAGGAGAAGAAGCCAAGAGCTAAGGGTGCTTGGCAGGAGGTGGAGGATCTTCCAGATCTGGATGTTGAAGACACAGGCCAATAAAGTCATTTAAGGCAATTAAATGATGAATTCCTGGAATTTAATGAAGAACCCCAGCTCTTCCACTGAAGAGGAGGGAGTAAAACAACTGTGGGAGAAGAGTGATGGTTTGAAGGTTGACTGCAGCCAGGCTGTGGAGAAATGCAAACACTTGGATGTGCAGCAAACAAGTTCTTTGGCCTTGCTTTTTGTTTCTTTTTTGTTTGAGTGTATTATATATTATTATTATTATTATTATTATTATGATTATTATGATTATTATTATTATTATTATTATTATTCCCCCCTCTCCCCAATTTGAGACTCATTCTAATCTTTATCAAGGACTAATAAATATCAGTGGTGTTATTAATGACACACAGACACCGAGAGCAGAGGAATTTCCAGCTGTCCAGGAGAAGTCTTGCTCAAAGATGTAACCCAGGGGATTTTCTTCTAGCACACATTACAGTGGAAAGAGTGAAAGAGGGGTTACAGCTCCCATTGTAAATGTCTGGTAAAAAAAGCCCTTGGAAAAGTGGGTAATGATCCCAGTCCTGGAAATTTCTTCATTCTTTCCACCCTGGCTTATTCATCTCCTTTGTCCACCCAGTCCCTTTCTGGATGAAGTTTTGGGAGAAGTGATCAGCACAACTCCTTTTCTGGGCTCTCCTGTCTGGAAAAGAACATTATTGAGGATGTAGCTCCATCTACTGCCACAGAGGGAAATGTCAGTCCTCCACCAGCATCTGTCTTGGGCTCTTCTGCAGGTGAATTAAACAAAGTGAACTCAGCATAAAAATGTCCCACTCAGCCTTTTTTCAAATGAAAATAACCTAAATCTATAAGAAGTAAGTTGTCATTTGTCAACATTCAAAATTCCAATGAAAACAATTCTTTTAACATAGAAAATAACAATACGCAGACTTTTTTTGGTGCCTAGACCTACAAAAGGTGTTTTGCCTGCAATAGTTAAAAAAATTGAAGAAAGCTCTGAAAAATTGGCCTGAAACACTGTGGCTTAACCTTGTGTTTGCCATGATCAGTGGGATGGGTTTGCTTGCTGTGGGTCAGTTTTCCTCTGGCTTCTGTCAGTGAAAGTGCAAGGACTTAGTGTAAAATACTGGTTTGGTTCTCTTTGTGGTCAATATGGAGAAGAGGATAATTCCAGAGGGCAGCTCATCCTCCTCTTGGATGCCTGGCTCAGGATTTCATGGCTTTATTTTTAAATTTTTTATTATTTTTCTCCCCAAATCTGAGAATCATTCTGATCTTTATCAAGGACCAATTAATATCAGTGATTTTATTAATGACACAAAGACAATGAGAGCTGAGGGGATCCCAGTAGTCCCAGAAGGAGCCTTGCTCAGGGATATAACCCAGGGGTTTTGCTTTTAACGTGAAAACAGATTCTTGGATGGTTTCAAACAATTAGCTAATGTTAATTTGTCTGATACCCCATTTCCCAGCTCAGTTTTTGCACTAGAAAAGGTGTTGCTATACTCAGATAGTGGTTTCACATCACACCAGAAGCACTTCTAGGAGATGTAAGTCTTTCAAAAAGGGTTGTATGGGAGTAGGACAAAGGAGTACATGATGTAAGAAGTCCTTCTGGGAATAAAAGGCACCTAAAACATTAAAAACCTGCTGAAAATCTAAGCCTTTATCCTGCATTCTCTGAAATATTCAGAAAAAGGTGACCATGGATTTCAGGCTCCTGAGGCACACGTGCTGCAGCCCCGTTTGCATTCAGCAGTGGCCACTGGTAATACTTGTATTGATTTCAACAAAAGCGGGAGCCAGGCTCGTTTTGCAGAATCCAGGGACAGTGCATTGGTCACCAGAGACAATGGCAGCCTTTCTGTTGACTCCACTGGGCTCAGTGAAAGCTGGGGGCTGTGAAAGCTGGTCTTGTGTTGCACAGAAAGGGAATGGCTTTGGGACTGTATAGCTCCAGGGATTAGTAATAAACAAAGAGCCTTTAACTTCTAGGTCAGTGCTCTGAAGCCCTGCCAGGCTTCTGGCCAGTGAATGCTGCTGCCCTTTGTACAGAGGCAGCTGATGAATGAGTTTGACAGTTCTTGGCATGGTCCTGAACAGAAAATGTCCATATTATTGCAAGGCCAGCCTTCTGTGCCCTCCTTTAGGAATCGAGGGGACTTGTGAGGTGCATCATGTTGCTGCTGGCAGTGTCCCCAGGTGTGTGGTACCTGCTGACAGGGAGCACAGAAGTGCTTGGCCTTTGAAGAAAGATGCCTCCACTCACTTGTCTGACCACTGATGTGGTCTGGACAATGTATTCCTGCTTAGCCTCTGTGATAAACAGAATAAATGAGCAGCTGTAAGGACCTGAATTCCTGACCAATCCATGTTGACAGCTGTGTCTCCTCCTGGACAATCCCTGTGTGTACATCCTTGCAGCTCTAGGTGTGTACTGGGTCCCTGAGCTGATGCTCTTTGAGTTGATATTCACTTTTCCCTGCTCAGACATATTGTGAACTTCTCTGATTTAGCTCTATTTGACAGAATCACCAGATAATTCTGTTGGGCTTGTAGCCTGCTCATCCTCCTCACTGGGCAGGGCTGGACACAGTGGTAGGACATGATGTACAGTTGTGGTGTTGAGAGGAATCACATCCAGGCTTTTTGCCTGGAATTGCTTTTTGGCACTTGAGAGTTCACATGAGTACTTTCCCCACTTATTTTCCACTGGTTTCCATCCCATCCAGTATTTACCCTTGCTGGTATCATCTATCTGTCTCAAAAAATCCAGAGTTTTGGACTAGTGAGCTATGTGTGAGTCTGCCTGTGACTGACTTTCCTCACCACATCCTCATGCATATCTTATTTATTTTAAAAGTATAAGATGTTACAGAAATAGGGACAGAAAAGAGGATGCTCATGTGACAGCAGAAAGGCCTTTCCAGGAGGGGCAGGTCTCTCCAAACAAATGATCCTGAAGATAAATCAGCACAAAGAAATAGATTGGTTACTACAAAGACCAAGGTAATTGAAGGGAAGGGATGGGTAAGTGGGGATATAAAGAAGGATGAGGATTTGATTGTGGGATTCAACACCCACCCACCAAACTGGTGAACATCTGAGCCATCCTGCAATTTTCTACTGCTTGATTTATTCACCTCTGACCTCCCAGCCATCAATGCTGTCAAATTGCAGGCAAATCCCAGAGCTCAGACTGAAAAGTTGCAGGCTGAAAATTTACAGGCACTCCTAAGGGAGGATTGGGTTTTGGTAATGTGTGTCCATGCCTTGGAGGAGGAAACCTGGAGTGGAGATCTCTAGGAATGGCTTCAAACCAGTTTGAGGGGTCTGAGAGGAGAAGGTGGGTTTGGTTCAGGGTTAGAAATATCAAATTGCAGCTTGTGGGTTTTCCCTGTGTCACTGAAAACCACACAAGCTGCAATTTGGATGATAGCAAGATGTTAAATCAAGACACCTCCAAAGGAGCTGATGATCCTTGTGGGTCTCTTCCAACTCAGAATATTCAGAATATTCCAAGGTCCAGTGGCATGGCTGTGTGAGGGGGAAACTGTTCTGATTTTGATAGAAAAAAAAACCACCTGAGAAAATATTAAAGACATCTTTTCAAACCACAGCCCCTGGTCCTGCCACACCACCATGAAGATGGGAAAGACACAGATCCAAATGATCTACTCTGGGCTGGAAGGCCAAGAAATGAGGGGTGGGACAGGGCTAATGCAGTATGAGTCACTCAGAGTCCAAAACCACAGAGCAGCTCTCTCCCTCCTCATGGACAGAACATCTGCATTATGTTTTTAATGCAGTAATAAACAAATTATTGTGTGGGGGGTTCTCCCCAGCAAGGAAAGAAATCTCCCTTTAGCCTCGTTTCCTTTGGAAAGAGACTCACTCAGTGCTGTGGGTCCCACCAAGAACCATTGAACCACTTGGCTGGTTCCAGTCTCAGTCAGGAGGGAGGGAGGTATCTCCCAGGAATTGACATGTCCTTGGATTTTGCAAGCATGGGGCTGGGTGGAAAGAAGAACCTTTATGAGAGGCTCTAATGAAGGGGAGACAAAGTCACTGGGCACAAAAGGCCCTGTGCAAGAGCAGTGAACATAAATGTGATTCATAAACATCTCAGCCATGTGCCTACAGGCCTCAGCCACAGAAGCCAAGAGAGGAAGGGTTTTGACTTTATGAGGAATTGGTTTCCTCAATTTCATTAAAATTTGCTAGTCTGGCACATCTTTTTCGGAGTGAGCCTCTCATAATCACACGACTCTGGGAGCAGTGAGTTGCCATCTGCTCCATCTCCCTGGTAGCTGATGCCTCTTTTCCTCGAGTTCCTTTTGATGTTGGCTCAGTCTGGTCCAGTGGCTCAAGTCTCACACACATCAGTCAGAGCTTTTCCTTAGAGAGGGGCAGAGAGCTGGGAATTTGCATTGCATCCACAGTGGCCTGAGAAGACTTTCCCAAATGCTGACTGTGGTGGGAACACTGCAGACACAGCAGCTCTGAATTTGGTTACACTATAATCCTGGGTAGTGCATTTTTTGTTGCTAGTTTTTTGCTCAGCTTGTGTTGCATTTGCCATCTGGCACTTTCTGCCTGGACTAATGAGGATTTTCATAGAATCAGAGCAACATTTAGTTTGGAAAAGATCTCTAATGTCATCGAATCCAGCCATTAACCCAGCACTGCCAAGCCTGACACTAATCCATGTCCTTAAGACATCTACATGTCTTTAAAATCCTTCAGGGGTGGTGACTCCACCACTGCCCTGAGCAACCCATCCCAATGCTTGGCAAGCCTTTCAGTGAAGGAATTTTTTTCTAATATCCAGTCTTAACCTCCTCTGGTGCAATTTGAGGCACGTGCTGGGTTTAGATGTGCTTCATTTGGGTTATTGATCCCACCACATTTGTGGGGGAGAAGCCCTAATTTCTACATGACCATGCTCAGGCATTTCTAATAACTCTCATTTTAAACATCCCAAGAATTAGAAGCAGTGTAAGGTTACAAGCAAGGCTGGCAGTTGGTGGATGGCAGCACCATCTCGTGTTCAGTTCTAGAGAAGGGACAGAGGCTTTTTTCTTCACTGAACAGGCTACAGATTCTCAATCTCTTTGGCAGCTTTCCTGAGAAAAATAATAACTATTGGCAAACTCTAGATCAACACAAGACAGAAGCATAAAGTCTAGGCCAGGCTCCATCTCCATCCCACCCAGGGTCTCCAAGTAGTACTTTTTTTTTTTTTTTT
>VXAX01000756.1:169282-239870 GCA_013399835.1 Leptocoma aspasia
TTTTTTTTGCATATCACAGTTGATTAAAGGTGTGTGCCACTCATATCCCAGGAGGTGCTTCAGCTTTGTGCTCATTCCTATCATAAATGGTCTGGCAAGTCACTACTACCACCCTTTAAAACCAGACAGCCGATTATTTTTCCCACCCTGTAAAGTTTCAGTGCATGGAGACTTTGCATTATCTAGTCTCATGGGCTATATCTGGACTTGATTATCATGTTATTAAATCCAACCAGCAGTTCCCTCCCAGAAAAAGCTCTTGAAACTATTAAAGACAGTTTTGGTCTTTTTTCAAAAAGCGGGCCACTGCCAGATTAAATCTTGCCCAGTCAACCTAAATTTGCTCACAGCAACATTTGTATTTGTCATTCAGTGTAATTCCTACCACACTGTCACCTCAGTGCCCAGTTTTTGACCTAGACCTGCACTAGACATTTGCAAGAGAAACCAGGTGACATTTGGCCAGATTTGAAGCAGTGACAGATTTGCTGCTGGTTGCAAAATACGTGTGTGTCATAACAGCTCTTTGGGAAAACTGTGAGATCAGAGACCGTGGTTTTGAAGAAGGGGTGAGATTGACCATCATTTACTCATTTATGTGACCTGCTTTGAGGAATAACCAGGAATTCCCACTCTGGACCAGGTCTCCCTGGACACAAGGACATCAATCCAGGTATATACCCCATGTATAATTATACAGATAAAACTGGTCAAGGGTGCTGGAAATAGTATTGGCCACTGCCAATGTTTGTGAAATATTAGAACATTCCCTGGCATGAATTTGGCTTATTTCTACTAATTTACCTCCAAACCATTCCCACATTTGGCAGTTAGTCCAGTCCAGGGACCATTCCCAGCTGGCAGTTTGCTCACAGCCTTGCTCTGGCTGCTGGGTCGGTGCCACAGAGTCAAGCCATGACATTCAAGGTGGTCCCAGTATATGGGAGCATCCCTTGGCACATTTATTTCACTCATTATTGTGAATGGTTTTCCAGTGCACTGGAAAGATGGGAAGTTTTATAATCCAAATGGAAAACAGGAGAGGAGAGGTTGATACAGGGACAGGAAAAATGCAAACAAATTCCATGAGTGGGAAGAAGGTTTTGCACTGGCACTTCCTGCCCTGCTGCCCACCAAGCCATACCACTGTGGGAAAAGATAGTACAGCTGGAGAACTTTTGGAAAAGTCTCCCCTTTCCAGCCACAGGGTTTGGGCACTGTGTTTAAGAACATGGATACCTCAAGAGTTAAAGAGTTTGGAAAGATATAAGCTGTGATATAAATTGTGATATTTCCCAGCCATGCAGCTCTTGCACAGGCAGCACACAGGAGACTCAGAGAGAAAAAAGTCAATTATGGCTCTCCCTGAGTGCATCATCATAGAATCACAGGATCATTTAGGCTGAACAAGACCTCACTGAGTCCAACCACTCCATCACAAAACAGCTCAGGGGGGTGTGAGTGCCCTGTTCTGTCACCCTGAGCAGGGGTGGCAGCTTTTGCTCCCTCTGAACTCAGAGGGGGCCTGGGATGGAGCACGATTCCCACCCTGTGGGTCTGAGATGGGACCAACCTTGCTCATCCATCCTGAGGCTTCTCTGCAGGGAATTGTGAGAGGCTTGGGAATTATTGGTGAGGCCTCTCAGCAGCAGGAAATGAGCTGTGATTGCCAGCTGATTTTATTGTTACCAACAAATGGCTGTCAGATAAAAATGACTTCCTTTCATACCCGACTTCAGCTGGATACAGCAGCTGTACAAGTGAAGTGGATGTATAGAACAGACTCAGACAACTTCAGTACTCAGGAATCATGGTTCCAGGCATAAAAATGTCCCAGATTTAATGCATCATAGCAATTACTGTCAAATCAGGGCAGTGGATATTCACTCTAATTTCTAGACACGCTCACAACTGATAGATATTCTTCTGCATTTACCTTCTATGCATATTTTAGCAAATGAGTTTGCTGGCAGAGAACTCCACTCAAACAGCTAATTAAAGCAACTCATTTGGAGAGCAGATTTCAAATTTACAGGAATCAAACAGGCAGGCTGGAAATGTGCTCTAAGGTGGGCACAACCCAGGTGGGCACAATAAAAATGCTGTGAGTGACCTTGATGGGGCTCACAGTCTCACAAGGATGGGCACAAACCAGCAGCTTTGGTCACCCAGAGCTACAAAATATCTTCTTTAATTCCTTGTTTTGTCAGGAAAAATCTTTGCTAAAAAGTTCTAGCAGAAGGTCATGGTCTTAGAGCTATTTTCAACTCAAGGGCATCAGATCCCAATTAATGGGATTAATGGTCCACACTTGGAGTCAGACTGAGTTTGTGACAGGGAAGTGTTGCTTGTGGAAGAATTACAAAAAATTCAAGGGAATTGGGCAATGCCTGACCATCAGCTGGGATTCAAGTCTGAAGAAAAATCCCCATCTGCTGATTCCAAAAACAAGGGAAAAGAGGGAAAAAAGCTATTTTAAATTACTGGCCATGTGTTCTCTGTGTAGCTTGTACTGTTCTCCACTTTAGAGCAGTTTGTAAAGGATCAGCTTCTTTCAGAGAAGCTCTTCTCTTCCCCTTTCAGGATTCTGTGAACCTTCTGAAGGATCAAGAGCAGAGATGTGGAGTAATCTGGCAGTACAAAGATTGTTCTTGAGTTGCCACAAATGGGCACATTTTAATCCTATCTGTCTGGTTGTGCCCATAGCAAGAAATTACACAAGACCTGGACTGCAATGGTTCAGTTACTAGAATGATTAAAAAAACCCTCAAAAAACTAAACTCTCACTGGCTGAGGTTCTTCCAGACAACTTCCACCATGCAAAACTTAGCATGGGTCACAAGGCAATTCAAAAGTCAATTTTGATGGGACCTTTCTTGAAGGTGAAAGAGCTGCACTTGATAGAGATGCGCAGGTTCTTGTCTGGGACCTCATGGCCACAGGAAGAGCCCTGACTATGGTGACTTTCCTTGTAGGCACTCTCCTTTTTCTGCTTATTAATTTTGTTTTCAGTAGATCCAGAAGATCAATGGAGCACAACAAAAAAAGATAAGCAAAGAAGAAATCAGAGAACAGGATTGTTAAATCTTATTTAACTAGAAAATGAGGAGGAAAATGAAGACTGAAATATTTTCTTTACTGAAATTGGTTTCAATGCAGTGTCCAGGGTGGGATTTTTAGGGGTGCACTGCATTACCTGAAGTCTGCTTCTTAAGTCTGGGTTATGGCCTAAATTCAGCTCAGGTGCTTGAACTTAAATTGCTTTTTCCTCTTGACTGTGCAGGATATCTGTTAGATTTGTGCTTTAGGTGGCCATAATCTCTTACTGGAGGTATTAAATAGCCATGTTGACCGAGTTAGTGTTTAACTTTGTGAGAAAGGTAATTTTCCAGGTGATTGAAGTTAGGCTCAGGATCAGGCTGCTATCCTGAGTCAGAGTTCCACCCCTCTCCTGGCTGCTCACTGTTATCCCTTCTTTCCTTTGTCAGGAAAGCACTGACACAAGAGAATTTTGAGGAGAAAAAGGTGGCTACAGATGGGAATTGCTGGATCTGTCCTTTTCTGTGCAAAGGGTTTAAGGAGAGAACAATTTAGAGCCAGTACAGTAGCACCAAATATGGTTGAGAGTAGTCTCCTTGAAGTCTTTCTCTGAAATGTGACTGGAAATTGGTTGATTATGAGCCAGCTCTGTCTTGGAGAGCTTTCTTTCATGCCATTGTTTGGGTTTGAACTTGCCTGTTCTTTATTTTTGAATCTGACTCAAGCATACACAAGGGTGATCAACTTGCAATGTGGTTTTCTGTTTCAGAGAAAAAAAAATTCTGTGAACTATGAAAAAAAAAGAAAAGGCTGGTGCCATTGCCATGGGAATAAGTTGTAGTTACAAGGAAGAGGGGTTCTGAGAAAATAGAACATTTCTCTGGCACACAAGAACTAAAAAGTTCATAAGAAGTTTTCTGCAAGACCTTCCTTTGCTAACAAGCTCAGACTGGCCATGAGCAAATCTCTGCAATTTTTGCTTGTTTTATGCTTTTTAAAAATTTATTTCACCCTGTTCTCTCAATCTGAGGAGAACCAATTCAGGAGAGACAAAATCCACAGATCAAAGTACCAAGCTTAAATCACTATCCACCAGGAGAAGCTTACAGTAGACATGAGACTTGAATTTAGATTTATCTCTGTGCTCAGGCAAGGCTGCAAATAAAACCCAAGGGCTTTAGTAACTAAACACCAAGAATTCACTAGATGAAAACAAAGCATGTAGTTATTCCTGGAAATACAGTGTTCCCTTTAACCAGAAGAGATGTTAGTTCCAGGTTTTGGCTAAATAGGGCTGCCTAAAAGTGAGGAGTTTTAGACCCAGAACCAGCAAACAAAGGGAAGATTTACAGTGAGACCATCACCCAACCAGGCTAATTAAATACAAATAAACACAGATGTTGCAAAAGAATAAGCTACAAAAATCAGTGATGAGATGGCCACTCAAAGCACTCCTCAAATAGCTGTGACTGACAAATGAGTTGGTGAAAATTAGAAGTCTGTGAACAGACCATTCTTAATCAAAAGATGCTATGATTTTTTTTTTCTTTCCACTATTTTGATTTTTAGCCAGCTCCAGAGCTCCAATATCCAGATGCTGGATGTACAGCTCTGGAGCTTCTGTCTTCACATATAATAATTACTATGTATGGAAAAGTGAAAAACATTATTTCTTAAGTTCCAATTATGTCTAGAGAGTTCATCCAAATCTATTCTGAGATTTTATGGATGTACAGAGAGGGAGAGAGTAGATCTGTGCCAGAGAACCTGGTGTAATTCCATTCTGCCATGTCATCTATGGTCACTTCAGGTTCTCAGTTTCTTAAAGGAAGTTAAGCATCTCAATATTCTGAAAATATAAAGCAGTTAGTTACAGCTGATATTGAAATTACACCTAATTACATTAAACCAGTATACAGCATCTCTGAAGGCTTTGAAACACCACTGGGAAACGGAGAACACATGGATTTAGGAGAATTTGGGCTGTCTAATCCCATTTTGAGTAAATTTAATCCTATTTTACCTGGGGGCCTGGATATCTAGAGGGTTCAGTGATGGGTTTTGTGGATCACAGGCCCTTCCATTCTCTAAGCACTGCTGGGAACACATCTGCACAAGCCATCCATGCATGGGGAAGGCAAGGCACGTATGAGAAGGGTTGAAGAAGTCAGATGGCATTTTGAGCTCTCATGTGTGATTCCTTCACTGAGCTAAAATCTGGCCATGCTCCTTGTGCACCCAAAAGTTGTCAGTTCTGTTCCTTTTCCATCACTGCACGTGCTTTTTGCTACTCTGATTTTCTCTGCATCTTCAGAATTTGTTTACAGACATCCACATTTAACGAGATTAAAAGGAAATACTGAATAATTCATTCAAATGAAGAATTGAACTGCAGTGACCTTTATGTTAATAAAAGTGCCCCTTTCCTCTGTGCAAACACTTTAGCCTTTGCAAAGCAGGGAATTCATTGCATCTGTTGAATTCACAAGTGGCCTTTTTTTTTTTTTGTTTCTGTTTGTTTTGTTTTAAATAACTGCCTAATAGCTGGAACCAGCATTGTGTTCCTCCTGCTGACTCACTGGTTTGCAAAAGCTCTGCGATGAGTGTGACATCTTTAAACACCACAGAATATACTGTTTCCTTTCAGCCAGGCATAATCTGCAACGATTCAACTCCTGTAAAAGAACCGTGTGGGGAAAAGTATCCCAGCTGAACACGTCACCCTCCATACCTCCAGCCTCTGTGCCTTGCACCCGACCTGCTGCTGTGCCATTCAAATGCTGCTCACTGTGGCAATCCATGAAAGGATTCTGCCTTTGTTTCAAAAATCGTGCAATGGACGTGGAATTTGGCTGAGGCAAAAGAGTCCGTGCTCACTAAAGTGGATAATTCCAGTTCTTGCCTCTGCTAGGATGTGGAGTGTACTGACATGAACTACAAAGGGGATTTTTGGGGATGTGATCCAGAGGGACCCGGGCAGGCTGGAGAGGTGGTTCTCTGCAAACCTGGTGAAGCTCAAAAGGGCCAAGTGCAATTGTCCCTGGGTTGGGACAATCCCAAGTGTGGGGTTTTTTTTGGTTGGTCCCCACACGGCTGGGAACCTGCCACCTGGGCCCTTTGGAGGTGGTTCCCCCGTGAGTTCTTTGCCAAGGATGAAGAACGAGCAGGACTCTCTGTTTCTTGGTCTTCAGGCTGTTGTTTATTTTTCTCTTATCTTAAGTTCAGCATGTTGTCTACATACCAGACTTAACGTATGAGAAAAAAGGCACAAACTGGCCCTGAGCACCCAAAACCAAGGACTTTTAAAGCTAATCAGTCCAATTACTTTCTAACACCTATCTTGTTTTTGCTTTACTACCAATAACTTCTACTAATCTACACACGTAGCACCTATGCTACTACTCTCTCTAGCCAATAACCTTGTGTCACTAACACTACAGAAAATGGAGGGGAAGAAGACCAAGAAGGAGAAAAGACAACACCCTAAATCCTCCATCTTGTCCCCCATTCACTCTCACATTAAAATCCTAAAACTCTCCATTTTCTTCACCCTGTGATAGACTACTACTACCACTACATACTACTACCCAGTTCACACCTGCCTGCTCCAACTCTCAAAGCCTTAGCAATTTTTTCCCTGGAACAGGGGTTAAAAGCAGTGTCCAGCTGGGGACCAGGGCTCCCTAATACAGGCAGAGAAACATTCCCTGTGCCCTGGATTCCAAGCACAAACACAGGCTGGGGGCAGGAGGGGCTGAGAGCAGCCCTGAGGAGAAGGACTTGGGGGTGTTGGTGGATGAGAAGCTCAGAATGTCTGGGCAAGGTGCACTCACAGCCTGAAAGCTCAGCCACATCCTGGGCTGCATCCCAGGTGTGACCAGCAGGTCATGGGAGGGGATTCTGCCCCTCTGCTCTGCCCTGCCCTGCCCTGGTGAGACTGCACACCCAGTGCTGCCTCCAGCTCTGGAGCCCCCAGCACAGGAAGGACATGGAGCTGTTGGAGTGAGTCCAGAGGAGGTCATGAAGATGCCCCAAGGGCTGGAGCCCATCTGGAGCCAGGCTGGGAGAGCTGGGGGTGCTCACCTGGAGAAGAGAAGGCTCCAGACAGACTTCAGAACCCCTTCCAGTGCCTAAAGGGGCTCCAGGAGAGCTGGAGAGGGACTTGGGACAAGGCATGGAGTGACAGGACAAGGGGGAATGGCTTTAACCTAAAAGAGAGTGGGTTTACATTAAATATTAGAAAGAAATTCTTTATTATGAGGGTGGGGAGGCCCTGGCACATGTGGCTCAGAGAAGCTGTGGCTGCCCCTGGATCCCTGGAAGTGTCCAAAGCCAGGTTGGACAGGGCTTGGAGCAACCTGGGATAGTGGGAGGTGTCCCTGCCCATGGCAAGGGGTGGAACAAAATGATCTTTAGGGTCCTTTCCAACATGACTCTAAGATTTTACATAGGAACCCTCTATAGGGTAGAGGGTTTGGAGTTATCAAAGAGTGAGAGGCCAAAAATCCACACACTAAAAAATCCCTAAATCACTGCCTGGCAAAAAGCACCTAGATCTAAACCTCATGGAAGACTGGGTATTCAGGGAGAGCAGAGGCTAATTTGGTGATTTTTTTCTATTTGCTCTCTAATTTAGGAGAAGTCTCCTCTGTGGTCAGCATCAGCTCCATGTCTGGAAAGCGAGGACAATATTGGATCCTTTTCTTTTCTGTGCACTTAGACCAAACTCTCCACTTAGGAGGTAATTTCTCATCTGTGCCTTTAGAGAATTGAACACAAGAGGGCTTTTCTTCTGGGTGAGATTTCAAGATACCGCCGCAAAATAAAGGATCTGTGAGTTTTCTTGTGTTTATGTGCAAAACCTTTTTGTTTGCTTTTTGGAGACTGTTTGAATGTTTACTTGTAAGAATGTCTGCAGAAAGTTAAGTTGTCAGGAGAACTGGTGAGAATAAATATTCATGAGAACACTCTCGTTTCAAACACTTTTGCGGCCATCTGTAAAAGCTTTTTTTATTACTCAAACAATGTTGAGCTTTTTGCAGATAAATTGCCAACCAAAAAAAGAAACAAAACTTTTTTCCCTTTTCTTTATTTTTGAGAGGCAGCTGATGCTGTAGTGGCAAAATCATAATTTCTGATGTGTGATTTAATATCCAACAGTGACACAAATAGTCAGGAAGGACTAATGAGAACACTGCTGATGTGCTATCAGAGAGACAAAAATATGTTTAAACCAACTATTTTGAACAGAGAACAAATTAGTAAAAATACCACCTGTTTGTGAATAATTAAGGCAAACAAAATATTCTCAATATATCAAATAACTTGTTTATAGCAGCAATTCTCATTAATGTTGCTGTGATGCCTTAGTGTTGTCACACAGCAACCTTCTGCTCATAAGGAAAATTCTTCACTGTGGGAATTTTCTTCTTTTTTTTCATGTGAATCAGGAGTAACACAAACAACTTTTTCTTTATTGGTCTTTTTATCTAATGTCTGTGTTTTTCATAATCGTATCAGCAGATAATCTCCAAAGTGCTCCAGCTCTATATTACCACACCTGCTTTTTAAGGAAGACTGGTAATCTCTTTTTCATAGGAAAGGAAGTGTGCAGAGGTAATATTTGCCCTTTGCTAAAGGCAAATCTGGAAAATGGGATTACATCCAAATCTCTTCTGTATTGCCATTGCCAGAAAATTATATTTTCTGTTGATATTCTATTCCTTCTTTACATTAAGTTTGGAGCTGAAAGAGAGGGAAAATTAGGAGGATCTTTTTTTTCTTAGATTTTCCCTGCACAAGGACTTCTCACCATGGCTGGGGAGCTGATTGTGCACCATGGGTTCTATTGATCTGACCCAGTTCTATTGATCTGAGTTTTCTTTTTTTATTCTTTTCCTATTCCACAAGTGTTTTTGTTCAAGATTACTAAAACATTTGGTGTGCTGTTAAACTCCACATTATCCTTCAGCAGTGATTTCCACAAGTTAATTATTCATTGCATGTAGCTGCTTCAATATCTTTAATTGATTTGTCTTTTTGGTTATGAGGCTGTGTAAGAAATTTTGGTTCCCTGCAGTGCTGTGTATTCCAGTGTGCCCATATCTCAAATTCCTAGGCTGTCACTTCTGCTGAAAGTCCTGGGGCTAGATATTTAATTTATCTTTACATTGAGAGGTGGAATCTGCTTTAAAAGTCATTGGGAATGTCTCACTTTTTCTTTAAATGGGGATTTTTCCAAAGCACCTTGAATCTGTAAGAAATTTCACCTGAAAACATCCCAACAGAATCTGTTCAGGGCATTCCAATTTTTCTGAAATCAGTCACTGGAAACGTTGAACAAGCCACAGGTGCAAAGGAGAGAGTTTCCTCCTGGCCCATTGCACCAGGGTGGGAAGAAAGCAGGGACCAACTTCATGGTGCCTAACCCATCGTGGGCGAAATTCAGGGCTCAGGGGGTGAAGGCAGTGAGATTCCAGCATTTCCTTCTGCAGCAGCACTGATGAACACTTGAGGGAAGCAATGTCCTTCCAGAGGAGGCATCTCCAGCATTCCAGGGAATGCCATCAGTGTGGGTGCACCACGTCCTTGTGCACCTTCTTGGGTGAAATAGGTCAATGTGACAGCAACAGGGAATGGGTCCACAGGAAATTCCTCTTTTCTCCCTAACAAATAACTTGCAAGAATTTTTTTCTTTTCTTTTTCCCCTCTTTTTTTTTTTTTTTTTTAACATCCTGTCCCTCATCTTGATCTATTATTATAATTTTGAACACTTCTCCTGAAGTGACTCAGTCTCTGCTGCAGACTTTGTCCTGATTCTGATTGATCAGCAGAGAGATGGATCAGGAAAACATGGCATTTATATGAGGGAGAATAGCAGCCCAAGCTCAAAATGAATTTTCTTTCTCCAGATCTCCTCTTTGATACGTACCTTAGAATTTTAATCTGTTTTTTATATCTACCATGATAATTGGGAGCCACAAGCAGCTGGGTACTGTGTGGTTTGTGGATGGAGGAACAGATGGATTTTAAGCATGGACTTCACAAAGCTCTCAATTCTGAAGGACTTTGTACATATCAAACCTGAACCAAAATCAATAAGGATACATCTCATCCATGGCTTTATACCATGCCCTGCCTTAGACCCCAATTTGGATGTCACACACAGCAGTGAGTTTGGGCCCAGACACTGAATTTATGATGAAAAATAAATTTCCCTCCCCACTCGGAACGAAACTGGCTCACACTCTGCAGCTCCTGTCCTCCTGCTCTCTCTCCCTCATCAATTCTCTTTTCCCTTTTACACATCAGCTGCAAACATCTCATTTGGATGGGATGTGAAGGCAGGCTCATCTCTGGCAGTTCCAGACTGTTGATTCAATCAGCACTAACATAAGTAAGTGAAAAAGGCTCTTGAATCTCATCACCTTGCTAAAAAACTGGGATGGATTTCTGGAAGGATTATTTGATTTGCTTCACTAGGTTTTATAAAGGTTTGTACACAGCATTTAAACTATTATTATTTACTTCTAACAAGCTATTTATGTCCTACCCTCAACTGCCTAATCAATACTGCTCTCTCATCTGTTCCGAGATCCCCACATCAGCAAATTTCAGTTCTCTGCTGAGTGAGTAAAAAGGAAGGAATAATTTAAACACAGTGAGTGAATGAGAGATAAAGAGCCCGAGAGAGACTGAGATGAACTAAATCTCCATGTCCAAAGGTGGCCAGACATGCAGGAATTGTGGATCCAAGTCCTCAACTTGCTAAGCACATTGCTGAGAGAACTGAAGGAAGATGCTAGGATTCAGAGTAGATACAAGTGGTTTCTTTCCCTCACAGGAAGAATATTTTGATACTCATTAAAGCTACTTGAATAAATTTTATTTCAAGTTAATTTGTTGAGGCTTCTGGATTTTTCTTTACTTTGCCCTGGAACAGACCCAGAGGCCTCACCCAGGCATCTCCAAGTGCACGACTGGCACAAAGTAACTTCTGAAATAATTCTGGAGAGAGGAAATCCCCTCTCTGTGAGCTGAAAGATGAGAGAAGGACGAACACCTGCACGTGCAGAGGGGTGCAGAAGAGCAGAGGGTTGATCCAAAGGGAAGTGGTCTCAGCCCATTGCTGCCCTGCCATTGTCAAGGACTCAGGAGACACCTGGAATGTTTTACAGTGGTGTAAATCTGGAATAATAACAATTAATTTTTTGGATGAGGTCACTTCAGCATGGGCTGATTTCTCCTTATTTGGAGATGGCAGCTCTAGGAAGAGAGAGATCAGGGCAATATCTTCAGCCTGTTGGCATCATCACCAGGAACTTAGCCAGGATATCACAGAGATGACACCTGGGTTTACTTCACAGCATTTTTGGTGCTTGCTATCAAGGTAATAAACACTTAGCACTCCAGGGGCAGGCTATAAGAGGGTTGTAAGTTTCTCTGACAGTAATAATTAGTCCTTAGTGACTGTAGAGGGAGCTGAGGTTGTGCTTAGTCAGGTACAAACACCTACACTCTACACACTCTAGTACAGGTATAAATCACAGACCTGATTTCTGCAGCACTTTAGTGTTACCTGGGCTGCAAATGTGTCACAGACACAATATTGGCTCAGTCCTGGTGTTGGTCTTACAGGCAGCTGGAGAGTGTTTCATTGGACTTGTTTGTTGATCCCCTGTTTGGGATGGGATCAGTCTTCCTCTCCATGTACTGATTGTGTGGGAAAACTCCCTGTCTTGTTGAGCTGGACCCTTGGAGTATCTGGCAGTGTTGGATTAATGGCTGGAATCAATGGCATTAGAGGTCTTTTTCAATCTAAACAATCCTATGATTCCATGATCCCTATAACTAAAGTCAGATGAAAAAATAAGGCTTGTCCTGTCATGGAAAATAGATTCCAAATTTAAAACACAACTCAGGTCTACAGACTGTGAAGAAAAGGGATCCTTACCACATTAAGTGAGGTTTATGTCATTTGCAGAGCCACACTCAAATAAAGACACTTTCCAGACCTCTCCTCTGTAGCAGCAGAAGAAGCACAAGGTTAATCCAAAATCTCTAGTCAAATGAACAGGCAGATGTTTGGGGCTGATTGCCTGGTGTAAATCAGGCATTGTGCCAGGGACACTGAGCTACACCTGTGGGAAGTCATGGTGGGAAGCTGCCTCCACTGCAGTGCTGACTTACTTCTTCTGAAAAGGAAGAGCTTGGTCATAATTTCACCACTCTTCAGTGTCAGTGTTTGGCTGAGCACTGATGGCGAGGAAGAAATGTGCATTTCAGAGAGTGACTCCACAGCGACCAGTCTTTATTATTTCTTTATACCAAGAAAAAAATGCACATTTTCTCCTGCAGTGGCCCTCTGCAGCCCCCACCTTGAATTTTCCTTGTCACCTTCTCAGCTATGTCTAGACATAAAATTTTGGAGGACTTTGGAAGCACGAGATCCTAATCTCCCATATGCTCCTGTGTTGATGAAGAGCCACATCACAATTCCCCAGAGCTCCATTGGAGACCCTCCATTTGGAACATGGGAAGTGCTGCAAGGTGGTTGCTGCTGCTAAAAGCAGTGGCTTGAGCTGTTACAGCTGTTTCTCTTCAGTGGTTATTCCACATAAGTCTGTGAAAGTGTTGCTGATTCTCACCAAGGAATTTAATTGAAATATTAAGGCACTTAGTCCTCATTTCAGAAGGTTCAAGCCCTGCTTTTGGCTGTTTTTCAGCCAAAGCTGCTGTGGTCTTTTGTGGAGGCTTTCTATTTATTCCCTTTTTTTCCAGTACACCCAAAGAAAAAGAAGCAAGTCTGTGATCTGGTGTAGAAACAGCCCAGCACAAAGGAAAAACAGCATTCCTCTTCCCATCTGAATTGCAGTGTCACCAGATCTCCTGAAGAACCAAACACATAATTAAGCTTTAACATCTTCACGAGAAAGGTCGCTCAGTGGCACTGCTGACCTCTACCTCACTATCTCAAAAATGCCACTGTGCCCAGGGATTTATTATCCCTATGATGACTGTGTGCTCCATTTCCCCCATTTTGTCAGGTCTTTTCACTCGTTTCATTCTGCCCAGAATGACCAGAACTGAGTGGATTTGCTGGGTGGATTATTGTTCCTTTTCAATGAGCATTGCTATTTTGTCCCTTTTTCTCCACTGCTTTGGCCCCATGACATTTTTTGGGCAGGAAGAGGGGAGGCAATGAGAAGTTATATCTTGAACAATTTCACCCTAGTGGAAAATACCAATAACTTAAAATAAATATGCTCACTGAGATATCACATTATCCTGCTGAGCTCATGTACAGCAGAGATAAAATGGGTTTTTTTAGAACTGATTTTTCTTTCTCCACCAGCTGAATGGAATATCAAAATACACAATTTAAAGTAACTGTTAGAAAAAAGGTTACACACGATGCTATCAACAGAAGGGAGCTGAAAATTAAATGGAAATGATTACCAAAGAACTCATTTCCTTTGCTACTGGGAGGCTAACAACAATAATAAAATAGAATTTAGAAGTGAAAGCTGAGATTCTTCCTTTGATGTCTGAATATTTTCAGTTTATGTTCCTGTAAAATAAAAGGCCACATCATAAATTAAATGTGATACTTAATTTTTATTTTCTCTCCACTCAAGCAGAATGTTTTCCTCTAGGTGATTATTAAAATAATGATTCACCTCCCCAGCTGCTGTGCACTGGCAGGTTTTTGTTTAGGCAGAGGAGCAGCATGAGTTGGGCAATTGCTGGGTCCCAGACAGGCAGAATCCAGTAGGCTCTTGGAACAGAGATTAAGGGTTGTATTCTTTTTTAATTCAACATAAGAAAATGCAGAATGAGAAAGAGCTGATGCCCTTGAGCTTTATCATAACTGAGCATCTCCTATGATGTATCTCCTGTGATTGAATCACAGAATGGTTTGGGTTGGAAAGGACCTTAAAGCCCATTTCATTCCACCCCCTGCCATGGGCAGGGACACCTTCTACTATCCCAGGCTGCTCCAAGCCCTGTCCAGCCTGGCCTTGGACATTCCCAGGGATCCAGGGACAGCCACAGCTGCTCTGGGCACCCTGTGCCAGGGCCTCACCATCTGAGTTAAAAAAAAAAATTCTTAACAACTGATCTAAACCTACCTTCTTTTAGCTTAAAAGTGTTTCACTTCAAGAGCAAAGATAGTTCTCAAACCACCATAACTACTGAGCTTGGTGTCTCTCTCATTATCACTGCTTTAGTATGGGAGAAGGGAATATGCTTGCCAGTGAAAATGGGAATGCAGTGCCCTCTGGTCCCCCTTGATGAGGATGTACCAGGAGGATGGAGGATTTCCTTCATGAAGTTCCTTTAGCAACTGCAGAAAACACATTGGTAACTGATTTTTGATGTTTCTTCTTACAAGACTTGACTGGTTGAGTGCAGGTGCCTGCTGGAGGATGAGCTCCAGGCCTGATTCTGCTGCTTACAGAGAGGTGTCCATGGCTGTTGGGGGTATTTTGGGGAAACAGGGCTGTGGGATAAGTCACAGGTTGTAGGACAGACCCATATTTAGCAAAAGTCCTCCAGGATAACCCAAGGTGTCTCAGAGAAGCTACCTGACTAAAAGCACACAGTTAAACTGCATTCCTTTGCTATAGACAGCCTAATTAAAATATTTGAATTGGGACCTGAATCCAGACTCAAAGCAGAAATATTTGGATTTCTAGGGGAGATGTAAGAGCAGGGGTGGCAGTTCTGTGCTGTCTGGGAGGCCAGATCAGAGCCATTCTGGTCTCAGGCTGTCCTATCCTCTGAAATCTCCAAAAGTTCTGAGCTTTGGCTACAAAAGCAACTCTAGGATGGTACTGATGGCTTTGAAGGAAAACAGCAGAGCTCCAATTGAAACCAATGGATGAAGGGAAGTGTTATGTAACATTACACCAACCTGTATCTCTCTTTCCTTCCTTACTTGCCTTTTCTGTGCTTGCTTCACCTTCCACAACTCGATGCTGTTTTTTTTTTCCTTTGTTTCACATCTCATCTATTTTCCAATTCTACCTTTGTGTACATTGAGGTGATGCAGAGGATAAAGGACTCCAAAGTGCCTGTTACCAACAGTGGAATGGACCCCACTCTAGCAGGTACAGTCACTGGGCTGCACCCAGGGCCAGTTACAGAAGAGCTAAAAATACACTTACTTCCTGTATTTCACCAGCTCTGCTTAAGCTGTGATGTACCAGAGATAAAATTTCTGTGTAAGCAAGGAAGGTAGAACAGCTTCCTGAGCTCTGCACTGAGACCTCCGCTGGCTTCACACCACAAGACACACTTTGAGCCACACACTGATGATGATCTGGTGGCTGCAGGTGATGTAGCATCCCTGGAGTGAGGGAGCAGGTTAGGTCCCAGCTGGGATCTATAATGTGGGTTTTAGATATCTAAGGTACAAATATAATTACAAAGGGAGGAGCATTTCAACTGCCAGGACCCACTCTTCGGAGTTGTGTTGTCAGACAGGGACTTTTGGTGACACCTCTGTACTGCAAGAGTGTCTTGTAACAACTGGGCAAAGTTGTCTTTCCTTTCAGCACAGGCTGCAAAGAGCATGGTGAGGTGCAGGACAGAGCTTGGTTTTCTCTTCTGAATGCTGAGGAGCTGTGAGACCAACCCACCTCCTCTTGGAAGTCTTTGCAGGAGTGCTGAAATCAGGGCTGAAATCAGGTTGACTCCCACTCATCCTGATTTGGTGGATGCCAACAAGTAGGAATTCATAAATCCATCAAGTGAGGCAGCAAGACTGAGAAAGGAGCACTCAGATGCTGGGGACTCCCAAAACTTGAGTTGAAGCAGGTGGTGCTGGAGGTCAGACCCTGATGTTTGCTGGTGCCATGGTCCTGCAGTAGTGCTGTGATCCCACAGGGCTCCAGAACAGGACTGAGCCTTCAGCAAACAAATAACCAAACCTGTCAAGCCCAATCTACTATGCCATAAAGTGAACATTTTGCGGAGGAGGGGAGAGAAAGAAAGAGAAATAAGATGGGAGTGGAGGTGCCAGGTTCAGCTAAGGCAAAGGAGCATCTCTGTGGGTACCTGGGCTCCTGCTCATTTCTGTGTGGGTGTTTGGCTTTCAGCCCTCCCTGGCTGTTATCTCTCAATCACTGCCACCACAGGAAAGCGTTTGCTGCTTCCCACGTCACTCCTGACACCCCACAGGCACAGCTGGGACACACAGCCAGCACATTTGTGGTGGCTTGTACCCACCTCCCCCCACCTCCCTGCCCCCATCCTCAATGGGTTTTTTGGGTTTTCAAGCTGAAGGTGCCTTGCAGAGAGAAGCGGGTGCTTCTTCTTGTGGTTTGCATCAAAAGCTTCACACTAATCCCAACGCTGTGCCTGCTCTAGCAGTTACTCAACGAGTTCCTTCACAAGTCATGCTTACTTGTGGTTCTATGGGACCACAGCTGGAGGGCACAGAGCCCTCCTCCTGATCAGAGAGGTGCTAAAACCTGTTTCTCTTCAGTGACTTAACCACAAGAGGTGAACCAGCACCCTCCTTCCTTAGTCTATGCTCTAGGGTTGTCCCTGCATTGGTGTCAAGACCAAATTGCCACTGCAAAGAGAACATCCCTAACAGTCCTTCAGGGATACTGCCACTCTTCAAATGCTTAGAAATGCAATCTCTAGTCTGGATCAGGCTGGCCAGACTCTGTCAGAGTCATGGACACACTCAGGCCCTCACAGGACTTGGCTGACCCAGCCTCATTCAGGTGTCAAAAGAAGATGTCCTAAGCCACCCTCTTTTAATAACAACCTCTGCACATCTCCTCTGCAACCCCTCTGAGACGCCAGACCCCATTCAGAGCTGTGTCACCTTCTGGTAGTAAAAAGGAACATTTCACTCTCTTCCTGGGTACCTTTGCACAGCAGCAAATCCTTGGTTAGATATTGCCCTGTGGAGTAGTTGCAGTTGTTCAAGTGCTTGTTGCTGCTGTGTATTTATGGGTTGAAATTCCCCAGGGGAATGTTCCCCAGACAGCACAGAGCCATTTTAATGGCTTTTCTAAGCACCTCTGTTCTTTGTGTCTATTTAAGCACTTCAATGCCCACTTCCCAATTATACACAACATTTTATTAAACTGTACAAACAGCACTGGCATTTAAAAAATTCATGTTAACCATTCTAATTAAACATGATGACCAGCTCCACAAACTGTGAGCACAGATGCCTCATCCTGCATTTCATACAGCACAAACAGGGATTTCACCAGAGTCACTGGACTGAAACCTTTCTCAGGGTGTTCGGCTCTTCTTGTTTCCTTCTGGCACTTCAGCCCTTGCTCCTGCTGGATTCTGAGCCTGCAGTCACTGCCAGTGATATCCCAGCACTGCCTGCAAGTCTGCATTCATCCTGTTGGGAGGTCCAAATTGACAGCCTGGACCAGCAGAACCTCTGAAGGGAACCTGATTTTGGGATAACTCACCTTCTAGAGCTTTTCTCCTCCATGGACTGGAGGTTGACGCAACAAAGCTCCAAATGTATGTTCTTCAAATAGATCCCAACACCAACTTGAGGGACTGCCTGAGCCTAAGTTGTTACAAAATCTTCTTTTTAGGCTCTGACTTGATTTTGAGCCAGCTTTGCATGGGTATCTCAGTGACAAGGAGTAGCTGGGTGGTTTCACAGATCTCCAACCTCAGAAAACAGCGCACCTTTATTTAAAAGGATCCCATGATGAAAGGATCACAGAAAAGACTTTTTTTAAAACCCACCTACATTCCCACAGACTGCAAAGGGGTAGAACACACAGCAAAATGTCACAGGGTGGAGGTGAGGGCCACCCTCACCTGATTTGCCTCCTGCCCTGTGACCATCGTGTGCAGCTCATTGGCCTGTGCCAAAGAGCTGGGACATCATTTAGAGAAACAGAAAGAAAATCAGCTTTTGCAGGGCCAGTTAGTACCTTTCAAGTGAAATACCACAATTCTGTGACTGGAAGGCTACTCTTACAATGCTTAAACAAGGGTTTGAGGAAACATGTTGCATTTTTCTCATGTGGTTTTAGGTTAAAATGTCAGAAAGCCCCATCGAGATCTTGCCCTGAGTCTGGTGTGTGAGAAGACACTTAAAGCTTTAGAACAGGGTTTCCTTCCTGCTCGGGCACTAAGTGTAAACCTCTGGTTTTCTGTACCAATCTTGGCACTCCCTTTGGTAGTGATCCATTGAGATGTGCAGATGGTGAAATGGGCACCTGAAAAAAGTCTGTTTGTCCCATGGAGAAAAATTGAGTCCTAACACCTGTGAACAGCATTTTTAAAGGGTGTAGGGAGTGAATTTCTTCTTCAAATATGTGCACACTTAGGCAATTCTGCACATGTACAAGTGGAGGTTGCCAAAGCATCCAACCTGAGTCTTCCCTGATACTCTCAGACCTTGAGCAAACCACTTTTCCTTCAGAAGAAGGTGGGTCTGGGTCAGAGTTGCAGAAATGGGCACTGACATCACCGGAAGCTCAAATATACTTACTTTTCCTTACAGAGAAACCTATTGGCTGTGTCTACAAGTAGTGGGGAACAGGTTTTGGCCCCTCCTCATTTTAAGATGCTCTCAACTTCAGGAACATTGGGAAGAGAGACCAAAAGATACCACAAAGAAACTTTATCAACCATAAAAAGTGAGCTGGCATCTGCTATGGACTGGAATAAGTCAGAAGCCTCCAGGCACGGTACAAACTTTCACTGAGGTGCTTTCTTTCTGGAGGGTTCTTGATAAAAATAACCATGCACAGTCTTCAGTTGACAAAGTGCTACTCAAATCATTACAGAGAATTCCTTCAGTAAGGCAGATCTCAGGAAAATATTTTCTCCATTTTAGGGTTCACAAAAGAGAAGTTGCTGAACATATTTTGGTCCATGCTGTTAATCAGTGCTCTGTCAGCACAGGACAGTCTGGGTTTTTCATTTAGGAATTCCTTGTCGAAGTTGCTACAGTCACTTGGAGATTTCTTCAAGAAAAGGAAAAAAAAATTGATGTCAAACCACCAATAGTCAGATCTTTATTGCCATGGTACTGGCCCTATCAGGCTGCTTCCTATGGACTCAGCTCAACCTTCAGCTGGGAGCCAGTAAATATAAATATTATAAAGGAGGCACTGAGCCTGTGATCCAGGAATTCTGCCAGGTAGGGATGTTACAGCTTTGTAACATGGCACACTGAACTCACCAATTGTATAACAGTTGTGGAAGACTGTAAAATGAAAGTATGGTGTGATTGTCAAATTAAATTCTATTATTGTTATTAATAGGACTTTAATATCTTAATGAGACTGTTATTAATAGTCAGAATTATTCTGATTTAGTCAAACACCTGGTTCCTGAACTGTTTTACCTTCTGCAGTGCAATGAAAGATAACCCCTTCAGAATGGGCTGCAGTTACGTGGTGAAGGGAAGGTGTTACCCTGCTGCAGTAACTGAGAAAGCAATGAGTAATTTATGGTTTCTCAGGTGTGAGCGTGCCAGACATGGGCTTACAGCCACCACAAAGCAGTATTGTGAGGATCAGGTCAGGCAGCCAGCAGAAATGCATGGTTTGGAAGACCTGAGAGGGGTGGAACTGAAAGAAGATCCATCCTTACCACTCTTGGTTTGAAAGGAGGCTCCATCCTCCTCTCCTCTAAAGCTTCCCAGTTGATTTCCCGGAAAAAGGCGTGCTGGCGGATGTTCCCTCTTGCTCCCAGTCTCCTCTCAGGCTCTCTTACAAAAAGCTGCAATGTTGATTCCATAGGTTAAATTCTCTGATGATAGCACAGGCATAAAGCAGGGTGGAATGTGTAATTATCCAGAGCCAGTGCAATGAGAAGAGGCCATAATGGAGAAAATGTTGGGATTTTTTTGCCTAAACAAGGAAGTTTACTGATAAAGATGATTACTGCCTCTAATCCTGACAGAAGTACAGGCTGTTTGGGCAGAAAGATGGCAGCATGTGCCCCCAAAAAGAGATGTTCAACATCTCAGTTTGATGTAAACCTCATTTGGAAGTATTTTTCCCAGGAGTTAAGGAGCCTTGCACCTTAGGGACTGCTCTGCAAAGAAACTGATCTCTGCTGGTGTCTGTGAGGAGCCACCATCACAAATCAGAAGGAAGACACGCAAATCTCCTTGTGGGAGAGGTGTGGCTTGATGCCCACAGGAAAGGCAGTGACTAAACTGAATCTATTCCTCTCTACAGCAGCTGAAGATAAATCGAAGGCAGTAATTCTGGCAGAAAGTCTTTCATTTGATGGGTGGTGATTCTTACCTTCACCAAAATGTCCTTTGCATCCTTGTCCAGCCAGCGAGGGTAGAAGGGGTTATCCATACGGATGGACTGGAAAAGCTCCTCTTCATCTTGGCCATGGAAAGGGGATTGGCCAATGAGCATCTCATACAGGAGGACACCAAAGGACCACCAGTCAACGGAGGTGTTGTATTTCTGCCCCAGCAGTATCTGCCCAGAAAGAGGAGCCACAAAGGCAGAAGTGAAATGTCTGACGTGAGTTTTTCAGCATAGCTTGATTATATGTAGGTGCTTTTATTGAGAGAGCATGCTCCCTGAGAGTCCACGGTATGCAGACCACAGAACTCTGACAGGGGTTTGAAATTGGACGTATTTTATACCTTTCTGTTATATAACTATATGTTAATCATTAAACTTACATTGTTCTATTGTATCTATTGATTCCACCCAAGTGTGAGCCCACCGAGACATCGTTTTCCATGATTCATATGTATACATGATAATTATGTTCAATTATCAGATAATCATCACATCTAACAATCTTATCACTTCTGTGACCCAGTACCTGTGTCCCAGACCTTATCCCATGATCTAGTACAGGGACATTCTCAGGCCTAACCACCCTTTTTCCAAATACTATACCCATAATTTTAGAGACATTTTAACTCTATACTATCACCAGAAGTGCTTCCCCCTGCCTGCAGCAGAAATCTGCCAGTGGTGCAGGGGCTGTGGCTCCTGGAACAAGAAGGCACAGCCACACCTGGCTGCCAGAACAGCCCCTGGCACTACAGACAACAGGCTGCATGTAACTCTTATGTCACTTGAACAAATCCTTGGCTACCAGGGAGATCTCAAATATAAAAGATGACACAAGTCATCTTTAGCCTGCTCTCCAAGGGTTCAAATCAGGCTTGTGAAGTCCAAGAAGACAAGTGGTCAGGTGTTAGAATTCTGGGATGGATTCCAGTGACACAAGCTGAGTTTTGGAATTACAAATGTGGCACCATACTTTAGCACTATCAGTCACTTAAAATGACTCTACCCCAGCAAAATCCTCCCCAGGAAAAGCATGAAAGGGGCTGCTGATCTGTCCTCTTGAGACCAGCTGGGTTTTAGATGGAGGAGTGGGAATTTGTCCTCAGTCAGTTCCTTGGTTTGTGCCTTTCAGTGTCACCTATAAAGTCACATCCAACCATCACCAAGTTCTCAAACTTCCTCTCTGGAGAAGCAAAATTAATCTCACCTGCCTTTAGATCTCTGTTGTGGAGATATCTAGAGCTGAACCACTTATCACTAGCTCCTTTTATAGCCAGGAAGGGAATTCACTCAATTTTAAACATCCAGATAAAATATCTACCTGCTGTAAAATACAACCCCTGTTTGTCTCCTTTGGTTCTCAAAGAGCCTCAAAAACTTGCTCATATATAGATTTTTACATTGCAGATATCTAAATGTTCACATGATGACTGTGGTGTGTAGGATTCTTATCAGAATTTTAGAATTGTAGAGGGGAAAATTTGATTTTGAGGCACAGTCTTTAGCCTTGAGCCCACATCTTGGTTACAATGGGATGCTCTATACTACATCTGTCTCCAAAAGAGGAGATGCCAAAAGACAAAAAAGAGATTTGAATATATTTTGTAATATATACAATGAGTTCCACTCAGAGACCCTCCCAAAAAAATCAGCAAGATCCCTTAATATATATTTTCTGGATCACTTACAAACAAAATCATCCCAACCTTTCCTTCTGAAAAGAGAAACTACTTTTATAAGGCCTTATCTTTAAAAGTCTAAAGTATCTGGAAACTGAAATTGAATGTATTATGGCAGTCAGATAGAAAAAGGTTTATTTTGTTTGAAATTCTCTGGGACAAAAAATAAACTCCGGAATTTAATTTCAGGCTGTCTTTTTTCTTGTCAGGTATTTTTTGAAATGAAAAAAAATTGCTTGTCTACTGACCCAAACCCCCCTTATTTGCATGGCTGTGGCCAAGGTGCTGGGTCTGTAACAAACTACAGTGGTAGCAGTTTTAGTGAAATACTGACAGAGTCCAGTGCTCCTGCCTGTGGCAGGACAGATGATCCATAAACTCTAGAAGTGCTTTCAATTTACAGATAAAATGTTTTATCTGCACTCATTGAATCCCTAAAATAAACACGGCGTAGAAATAAAACTCTGAGCTATTTCAGTTTTTCTCTTTTCTATAAAATAAAATCACAAATAATGGATCAACATACCTTTTTTTTTTTTTTGGGAGCAAAAAATAGCACATTTTTTTTTATTAAATAAAGGCATACTGAAGTGGAATAAAAGACAATTGCAGCTTGATTGCAGAGCACACTTACACCCATTCTTAGGCAATAGAAATCCAATTGATTTGAAGAGACCCTTGAGCCAGCAGTGGTGTAACCTCAGCCAGACTCGAGCCTTAGTGCACAGTGAAGGAGCAATGAATTATAGTAGAGGGAAAAAAAAACCCTAAAGGCTTTGACAGCTCTTTGGAAAATACCAATATCCATCATGAAAACACTAAAATTACAAAATGGCATCTTGAAAGGTAAATAAATGGATTTCAGACCAGTGTCAGACATGATGCATGGATGAGTCGTAGCTTTTTCTCTGAGCTAAAAAATATTTTCTTTGGCCACCTAATTAGTCAAAATCTCTCCATAGTGAGATCTATCATTGTGTGAAGTCATCAGGTTAAGGAAACTTTCTCTTTTCTGGAGGGATCTAGATCAAAACACCTAAATTTTCTAGGGGAAAAAAAAAAAAAAAGAACAAGTTTCTGTCTGATTAAAAATTGAAAGAAATAAGGGAAAGGGCACAGTCAGCATTCCTCATGCTGTGCCTGTCCCTCAGTTGTAGAAACTCTTGGAGTTTCTTCTGCCATGGCCCAAAAAAAATTTCCATTAAGGATTCTCTTTCTTGGTTTAAGCCGAGTTCCACTTGCACCAAAAAATTAATTAGCCCCAAAAATAAACAATGCCAAACAGCAACACAGACTCCGAGCCATGCTGAAATCCAGTTTCTGGCCTGGAACTGCTCCAAAGCAGTTTATTACTCTTTGCAACCTCCACCACTGCACAACAGTCATGTCTGAAGATGTGTTTCCTGTGCCACAGCACTTGCTGACCCCCCTGTGCCCCACACCTACCTCAGGGGCAATATAATCAGGAGTCCCACAGAAAGTGCTTGTCTTTGCATCTCCAAACATGTTCTCCTTGCACATCCCAAAGTCAGCAATTTTGATGTGCCCCTCGTTGTCCAGGAGGACATTGTCCAGCTTCAAGTCTCTGTGGAGGAAGAGAAGGAAACCCCGTTCTTCAAAGCGTAAAGCACACAAGTTATTTCAGCAGGTTACACTTATTACACTTGTTCTCTGCCTCTATGGGGTGCCTACATGCTGGAAATGCAAAGGAAGGCTGAGGGATAAATGAGGAACAGCTCTCTTGGGCTTCAGCATCCCTCTTCTGCATTTCTCTTGTCCCAGCACTGATTTATCTGCTGGAGAAGACACAAAATCATGGAATCACAGAATGGTTTGACTTGGAAGGGACCTTAAAGACCACCCAGTTCCAATCCCCTGCCATGGGCAGTGACACCTCCCTCTAGACCAGGTTGCTCCAAGCCACATCCAGCCTGGCCTTCAACACTTCCAGGGATCACATCACCCAAGACATCTTCTAAAAGCTGTTTCCTTCAAGGATGCAGAGTAGTGAAGCTAAGAAGGGCTTTGTGCCAGCTGGTGCTTCTGCCCTAACACAGCCTGGAGAATGAGAGCAGGTAATTCTCACTCTCTCCTCCCCTGGGAATCTCAATATTCTCTCTGAAGCTGCTGCCAGATCTCCCTCGTAGTGCAGGCTCTACAAATGTCACAGAGGTAAGGACCCACAAGCCCTGCAGAGGGTCAGAATAATCCCAGACATCAGCAGAGCCCCCACCACTGCTGGGCTGCACCATCTGAACCCTGGGATTTACAAAGCCTTTCACACTCAGCTGCCAGGCTCGTGTCTGAGTTTTCAGGCTCTGAGCTACTCTGGGAAGCAAAGAGCTCAGAGGGAGGAAGAAAACAGAAATGCACAGAGAAGGAAATAAAAGCAAATGAGCTGATGAATCACGACCATTGCTGGAGAACAAAGAGGTCCCCAAGTGGGAACTAACTGTGAAAGGAGAGAAAAGCTTGTAAAGAAGAAAAGGCAGAAAGAAAGGAATGCTGGCATGGTTTGTATATTAATTTTCTTAAATCTTACCTAAAGGTTTTGTTTTTATTTGAGATAATGACCCAAGTAAAATGTTTCAATCAGTGATGCTGCACTTAACCAGGGATGTGGGTAGAATTTGGGTAACCTGGTCTATGAGTACACACATTCCTGCACTGCCTGCTTTGTCTATCAACCACTGCTCCTTCTCAGGGCTCCCAAAGCACCCAGACACATTTGCTTGTACCCACACCTGAGGCTGTAACTGTTATTTTTCACACTAATTCACAGCCTACACGTATTTTGGCCAAAAGGCCAAGTTGGATGGGGCCTGATCCAGTGGATGGCATCCTTGCCCGTGGCAATGGGGCTGGTGATCTTTAAGGTTCCTTCCAACCCAAACCACTCTGTGAATCTGTGATTCTGTGATTTTCCACATCTCAGGCAAGAGGCCTAACCACGAGGCTGCTGCACGGACACCCTCCCGCTGACAACTGCTTTACAAGGTGGGGTTTTTTCAGAAATGTTCCTCAAAGAAGGTAATTTCTAATGCTTGATGCTCCTGGGATAATGGCCTGCAATTGCAGGGAAAATGATTCTTCAGCCTCCCTCTGTGCGAAGCTCCTTGTCTTGCTTGGACCAGGTCCTCATCAGAGTGAGGAATATTGTAGTGTTTACACACTAAATTGTTCTTGCTGCTGCAAGAATATGGCCCAAGACAAAATGGGAGTCACCAATCAAAGAGAAATACAGAGAAAACCGAGACATTTGCCTTCCAAGTGGCAGACACTCATGTTGTCACAATTTCCAGCTGGAATGGCTTATTTTAGTTACAACGTTGAGATCAATCTCGGGCTGCCAGCACTGCTTTTATTCATCCGGTAGATCGAAGCAAAACAAAAAAAACCCATCACCTACAGTTTGCTTTCATTATTTTGATGAGTCTCAAACTCATTGGCTCCAGGGACTGGAGTTTCTGCCAAAAAAAGCCTCCTCAGCTCATTGGTTAAAATTAAAGCCAATGTTTCCAAACGTGGGTGCATGAGACAGAACAGCTGGATTCATTATTCTTACGACATCGCAAGAGATGTAGTTTCAAAAATTATTTCTATTCACTTTCCTAAGTGCTTAGTTTGCTCTGACAGAGATACTGATGACTCTGTGCTCTCAGCTGACCTCGTTGTCATTGTCTTCAGTGAAAAAGGAAAAAGAGAGTAGGACTGGTTAAACCTTTTCTCTCAACACTTGATGCCCAAAGCAACATCACCAGCTCCTGGGAATGAGATATTTCTTCCTATCCACATCCTACCCAGTGCCCAGATGTCTCAAATTTCCCTCAATTCCCAAAGCTCCAGACTCTAAACACCCCCCTCCTTTCAGGAGGAAATGGGTCACAAACCGCAACACAGCACTGGCACAGTGATTCCAAGTAAAAATGTGAATTATAAATAAAATGTCAGCATTAGCAGTCACCATATCACCATACTTTATTAGCATAAAGTCACCATATCCTGCAGATATTTTTAATCAGATTTTCTGGGAAGACTGACTAAAAATAACAGATGTGGCCAAGTGATTTGGGCACTTCAGAAAAACTTTCCCTGCATTCATGGAGAATAATAATTAGAGCCAGAAAAGTTGCTGAGGCCCCAGAGATCATCTTAGCTTAATGCCACTGATATTGATCTCATGTTTATGCAATCATCATCATTGGTCAATAAAGACTATAAATGGCTCCCACATGAGTGCTAATAAGAATCAAAGCTCGTGTTTTAAAGGGAGAATGGATTGTGAGCAAGTCATCCACTTTCAGCTTTTGCTCTAATGTTCACACTACATGACAAACACTGAAATAAGCTCATTTTGGGTTCAGCAAACGTTGCTGTAGGGAGCTTTCTCATTTATTTGTGACAAGTTATTTGTTTTCTGCTTTTAAAGAAGGCTGCAATGTAGTAAGTGAATTTTGCCATGAAGTTGAGCTTAACCAGAGCTCCCCAGAAATTCAGTTCCTCCTTTTGGCCATGGGAAATCATACTGTGGCCTAATTTCTGGTAGGACTGGGCACTTCCCATACACATTTTAACACAGGCTCAATGAACCTAAAAATGCCCCCTCTGCTCTCTGCTTACTACAAGAAGCACTTAAGAGACAACTCAAATTCATGATGAGATGAATCCCATCTCCCCACTGTGCACAAAATTAATCCAAAATTAAGATATATCACTTTCTCCCTGCTTTTGTTCTCCCTGCCTTTGAGTTGAGCTTGTCACCACTGTCCCAAGGTAACCAGCACAGCAGATGTACCAAATTTCTTCTGTCTGACTTGACCTTAATACACCTTAATATGTTGAAAGCTTAAACAAGTTGTCTGTACTGGGTGCTGCGTGAATGACTCTGTGTAAATGTAAAATGTAAAAAATAAATCCAAGGGTTTGCTTAAATGTTAAATGAAATAGGACTGGGTTCTGAAAGAAGGATCAAAACTGCCTTTTCTACACTCTTTCTTCACAATAAAACACCCAAACTCTGTAAAAGGGAAATCTGCAGAGAAATGCAATGCCAAGAAACAGCCTCTCTGTTGCCATTGGTGCTTGCAGGGAAAAGCAGAAAAGGTTTAGCATTTAGCATATTAATTACACAAGAGAGTAAAATTACCTGTATATTATGCCCTTGGAATGGAGGAACTGGAGCCCACAAACTATTTCAGCAGCATAAAACCTGAATGACAGAAGGCACAGGTTAGAACAGGAGCTTCCCAAAGGCTTTTTTAACTAGACCCAAAAAGATGGAAATCTTGTCTCCACAAGAGCCAAAATTTCTTTAGGTTCCCAGAAGGTTTGGAGTGTCTCCAGAAGGCTTGGGGTGACTGTGTTTTACTGCTGGGTGACATGAGATTCCCAAAAGCAGGTGGGAATCTGGGATGGGGAGCACAGACAGACTCCCTGCCCTCTTCCCTGCCCAGATTTATGACCTGCTTTTCAAAGAATCCTGGAATTCTGGAATTATTTAGGCTGGAAAGCTCCTCTAGCATCGAGTCCAACCATTAACCCAGCACTGCAAAAAGCACCACTAAACCACGTCCCCAGGTGCCACATCCACATTTCTTGAACACTTACAGGGACAGTGATTCCACCACTTCCCTGGACAGCCTGTTCCAATGACTGACCACACTTTCAGTGAAGACACTGTTTTCTGATTTTGAAAGCTTATCCATAATATGGGCTATCCAGAGGCTGGTGGCCTTTCTCTGGAGATTTTTGGAGCTTGAAGTTGTTGTTCTCAGCACATTTTTACCCAAAGGACACCACCACATCCTGCTGCAAAGAGGCAGCATCAGTGTGAAGAATGAAAGTGCTGGCCCAGAAGGGAATGAAACCAGAGGATCACATCCCCCTCCAGTGTGGCACAGCTCTGCTCCCTCAGTCTTCAATGCATTAGCCTTAAATTCTGGACATTCAAATGCATTTGAAAAATATCATCAAACACTGATTTAAAAGACGGTGTGGGTTTTTATTATTAAATTATTAAATAAAAGTAATTCCTATAGTGGTTTCAATATTGACTTTCAAAATACCTTTTGCTTGCAGAAGGACCAAAAGCACCTTTCATTTATTCTAATTCTTCTATTTACTTCAATCGAAGCTAAATACATTTTTAATTCTCTGCTGGTATATTAATTTTTTGTTTAAATTTACCTTTTGTGCTTTTGATAGGTTTCCACCCCACCCCCTTGAACTTTAAGGGGAAAAAAAGGGGAAAATCCCATTACTTCTAACAAATAACAGCTTCACCTCTGACCACTGGGCTGGGAACCTCAGCTTAAGCAGGTCCTGCAGCTTGGCTACAGAGTTTGTAAGGAAGCAAGGTCATGTCTGAGTGAAACCAAGTGTGTGGATGGATCCTAAAAGTCTTCTGTGGGAGGAAAAAGAGGATGGGAAGTGACTCACTCCAAGTCCTTCACTGAGCTGGGAGGATGGCCTGCATGGTTTTGTTGAGTTTGGAGACAGCTGGGATGGAGAGGGACTCAGCTTCCAGCACAAACATCATCCCCACAGCTGGGCTAGGTGAAGAAAAATCAAATAATCTGCCCAAGATTTCCTCTACAGGGCAGTAGCAGAGCTGGGAACAAAATCAAGTCCCCAGTTTGCTCCTCTCTGGTGAGCACCCTGCAGCCCAAAGGCAATGATAAATGTCTTACGTTGCTCTGGGAAGGTCAAACTTATGGCAGCTCTGGATATGGAACATGAGGTCTCCTCCATTGAGGTATTCCATCACAAAAAAGAGGTTTTCCTAGAGAAAGAGACAAGGTGAGAATAAATCAGGGGTGGTGAAGAGCGAGGTAAAAGTTTAAATATTAAAAAAAAAAAAAAAAATCCAATCTCTCAGAAAGCACCCAAAAAGAGGAAGGAAAGTATTACTGTGAGGGTTTTGGAAAGAAAGCAGCTCCTTTTTTAGAGTCTTCATTTCTCCTCTTGGTTCCCTAAACCCATACTCACACTCCCTGCTCTAACTTCTATAAACACCATTAGCAAACATTGCAAAGCCACTTCATAACCAGCTGGGGCCGTGGATTTTTACCAGCAGAGTTCCAGGCTCACTGAAAGGGGTCAGTAACGTTACAGAGCCTGTATAGCAGAAGGACAGACGGACAAGCTTCTCAGGGGACTAGTGGAAAAGGCAAAAATCACTCCCAGCTCTCCTCTAGTGCCCATCCCAGTACAGTATCCATCCAGTGGTGTGACTTCAAGCTGGTGTCACTTGCATTCTTGCACAGCTTCTGTGGAGACACCTGGGTCTGACTTTTTCAAGTTACCAGAGACACCAACCAGACACAGCAGTTTGTTTAAAGCACGTGCTTGATTTTAAGCCTGAAAGCTGCTCTATGTAACTTGCTGGTGGGGAAAGTAATGAATTAATCATATTTCTAGATACCCACTGAGCACTTGTATGTCAGAGAAGCCTGGAAAAAGTCGAGTTCTTGTCTCCAGTTGCATGCAACCATCAGTTGTTCAACCAGGGCAGTGAAAAACTCTCCTCCTGGTACATAGAAATGATGGAATCTCTCCATATATAATGAGCAGAACTGATCACTGAGCTCCTCTTTTCCAGTCCTTGATACAGAATTATGAAATCACAGAATGGTTTGGATTGGAAGGGACCTTAAAGACCCCTAAAGTTCCAACCCCCTGCCATGGGCAGGGACACCTCCCACTAGACCAGGTTGCTCATGTACATGACACTGATCCTCTCACAGCTTCATCAGCCAAAACTCACCACCAGAATCCTGCAGAAGCTGGTTTAGATTGATCCCTTCCACACTGAATTGTCTCTACAAAGCAGAAAGGACACATTTTTCTGGAAGAAAAGGATCTGCACACTGAGTTATGGTCCCATTTTAAATTTCTGTTTTGGGAGTCTTACCTTTTGTGCATAAATGAAGGAATAAAACAAAATGGATGTGGTATTTTTTTCCCCTCAAAAGGCTCTGTTCTGTACACACCTGAAGTCAGTCATCACTAGGCTATGCAATAAAGTTTATGAATATCTTCCTTGTGTTGCCTATTGCCCATTACATTTTTTCTGGGGGTGGGAAATAGAGTTATTTTCACTTATATTTTTAACAGTTGAAGGTTTTTATCCATAAGTTCTAATGTAAGTATCTCTGGCAGCAAGCCAAGAGCTGGCTATGTTAAAAAAGCCACAAAAGTGCTTGTTCCTTTCAAACAACAGCTGTCTGCTCTAATTTGTGCAATTTCTTTAGCCAGATCCTCTTAATTACAGCACTCTTATTTAAATGGACTCACTGGAAACCCCACCTGTCATCCAACAAGCTCAAAGCCAGATCTGGCCTCCTGGGGAAAGAATACAAATTCCATCACTAAACCAAATGGGTGCAGGTTTTCAGTGTTTCTTGCCTCTGCAGGGGGCTGTGCACCTAAATGAGTTCCAGCAAGTAAAAAGGCCAAAGGAAGGCGGGAAATTTAGTGAAGAAATGTATAAATCTTGGAAGCAACGTGAGCTCAGGAGCCCATTCAGGAAAATACTTGAACAGATGCTCTTTGGGAAGGCACAGAGGGAGGTGATGGGGTTTAGCCAACAACACACCAGCAACCACAGGTGTCCTGCTGGGACTGAAGAAACCTCAAGGGTCTTGAAATGGGCCAGGCTCAGCTTCAGTGGGCTGGGAAAGAGAAAACCCCTCAGTTCCCCTGTAAAGTCCACTGATTTTGGCTACACCTTATCACACATCTCTAACTGTAACTTGAAATCCATGTTTATCCAGTAGAATGAGGAGTCACGCTCTGCTTGTTCATGGATTTAAGCAACCATCTGATGTACCTGTTTAACTGAACCAGGGACTCTGACTTGAAACTGGGGACTCCAGCAGCATCCTTGAGGGAAGAAAAGGTGGAGCAACCTCTCAGATTAATTTACATCCACATATACAAACCCTGTTGCTCAACTGCCTTAAGCTATGAAGCTGGAGAATACAAACTTTACTTAGGAATGTTTAGTACTGAAGTTTATGATATATCAGGTGCTACAGAGTAAACCCTATTGAAAAGACAGACAGGATCACTCTGACTTTCCTGTTCTGGGGCTTGGAAGTTCCCCTTGCTTCTCAAGAAGTGCAGATGTCTGGAATAGCTTGTGGAGGAGAACTGGTTGAGATCAGCCCTACGTCATTATGAGTGGTGAGGTGTAACCAAGAAAGGCAAAGTGCAACAACTTACTGGACTCAGCTTCCTAGGTCTGAGATCTACAGAGCCACAGAACACATTAAATATGGGAAGTGGCAAAACCCATTCTTGAAACTACCAAAAATTCAAGACAGTGCTAGAGGTGAAAGGGTCAGAATGGCCCAGAGGACGTTCTTGCAGCCAGGATCCAGCTGCACTTCCTCCTGTCCTGGGAAAGTTAACTGATGGCTCCTGCCTGCTGCTGAGGGGCTCTGCAGTCTGTCAGCACTTGGAGCAGGCAAGGTTAAGGGGGTATTATCTGGCTGAAAATGTCCCTGCTCACTGCAGGGCAGTTGGACTAGATGACCTTTAAAGGTCCTTTCTAACCCAAACCATCCTCTGATTCTCAAGGCTCTGCCATGCCCTTATCCCCTGCAATGGCCCTGCCTGTGGATGTTGAGCAAACAAGCAGGAATGTTGTTCCTCGGTGGTGAGACCCACACAGCTCTGCAGGAGGCTTGGAAAGAGTGCCCTGCCCCTCTGCCCTGCAGGCAGGTGACAGACAACTTGCTGGCCACCTGTGGGAGCATCCCTGGGTAGCAAATGCTCAAGCCAAACTTTTGGTCATGCCTCTGGACTCACACAACAGAAAAAGTTTGGTCTCATGGCAGACCTCAGGACCATCTTTTGTGACCACAGAGCTCAAGGAGGATTGTAAAGGCCCTTCCTGCACTCAGGGATGGACACTGCACCAGGTAGTTATAAAATCACAGAAATTCTGAGTGGGAGGGACCAACAAGGATCATCAAAGTCCAGCCCCTGGCCCTGCACAGGACATCCCTGAGAATCACACCATGTGCCTGGGGGTATTGTCCAAACACTTCCTGATGTATTTAACACCAGTTGTCTTAAGAATATCCATGTATCAGCCATTCCCTACTCCTAGACCATCTTCCAGGGGTTTTCTCCATTGCAGCCCTGGGAACAGGACAAACCCTGCTGTGGGAGGGTGAAATGCTGCTCCTACAGCAGACAGAGGTACAACACGAGGTTGTACAACACACAGATGTGGCAGCTGTGTCCTGCACAAAACAGCACAGTTCCTGCACACAAAATAACACTGCTCCCCAGCTGAGCCAGTCCTGCCAGGTACTGAAAGCCTGGATTACTGCAGGAACTCCATTTCCTGCCCTTTCAATCCCTCAGTGCCTGTGCTGAGCTGAGCTCCTCCCCACAGAGCCACCTGCTCCCTCTGCCTCTCCAGGACACGGCAGGGATGGAGTTAAACCAACCTGCTCCTGCTCTGCTGCCACTGCTGTGAGAATGAATAGTCACTATCAGAGATGCTTTCAACTTTATAAACAATGAGTATAAAGCAGGCAGCATTTAAATTGATCTTTTGAAGGTACATCCTTTAACAGGCTCTTAAAATCCTTTAACCAGCTGGAAGCCCTCCAGAGCACTTCTCTGCAGAGATTTTCAGATTTTGTTTTCTTTGCATTTTGAAAGCGCTTGCATACATACAAATACACAATTTAACACCATTTACTGAGGAGCAAAAATTCTTCTTCCCAGGGCTTCCAGGAGGATGAATGTCAGAATAATTAATGCTGCAGGACAGTGTGCCTTTACCTGTGTTTAGAGCACTTACCCTAACAAATGTCTCCACATGGAGAAAGGTCCAGATTAAATGACCTAATCCTGCTGCATTCCCATTGAATTAGGCTGTCCCTGGCCAAGAGAAAGGCTGGACATGATGCAATTCCTGCAGCTGATTCTGGTCTCACCTTTTCATGCAGCTCAGCACAGTCTGGGTGCTGATCCACACTTTGGATCTATTTTATTTCATGGGATAGTTGGCAGCCAAAAGCCTCTCAAGCCTTTCCCAGCCCATCACTCAGTGTTGCAATCCCATCAGAGCATCCCATCCAGTGGGAAAGAGGGCAATGCAGTCCTCACTGTGTCTACTGTCACGAGGAGCAGTTAACACAGGGTTACTTTTTGCTAGGAGGTGACTACAGGCGTTCACCTGCACTGGAATTTGCACCAGAGCAATCCAAGCTTTAATTCTGTTCTCTGGTTTAAAGACTTTCCCCCCCTGTTGTGTAATATCAGCCTATCTTCTGGAGATGGCAGCATTTCTTACAGCTGCCCAATAATCAGCTCCAGTCCCTGCTCTCACTGTTTATTCCTCGTTCTAATCCTTGCACTGGCAGCATTTCTAGCTGTGTGTTAAGCTGCTCATTTGGGATGCTCAGCGTGGTGTGCCCATCTGCTTGGTACAAAGCATATTTATACACATAAATAAAATACATTTGCAGAGATAAAGGTGCAGACTTGGCTTCCACCTGAGCTCTGAGACCCCAAGTCCTTTACTCACACTCAGAGCAGACAGAGTCCATCACCCACTGATAAACTGAGGCACTATCAGCCTGTGTCTTGCAAGAGGAAGTGGTTTTCCCTACCAGTGTCCAGCAGAATCTTGGAGAGAGACTAATTTTCTCAAGGCTAGAGAAAGATTTGTCTGAAGTTTTGAGGATAAAAAAAAAAAATTAAAATCACCAGACCAAAACCTAAACAAAAAGTAGCTAAATCCATGAAACATAAATATTTTAGCAGTTGAAAAACAGAAAAAAAAAAGTTAATGTTTTTATTTTAGGAAGTCACTTTCTTTCAGGACAAAGTGCAGCTAGATTGCAGATTTTTAGAAACCTCAGGCAAAGCTGAATGCATTTTGGGCTGATTTTCCTCAGGCTGGACAATGGGGAAGCAATGACAATATGTGTATTGAATATGGCAATCATCTTTTACTTTAAAAACCCCACTTGTGAGCTGTCCTTCTCTTTTCCTGGCCTCCCCCCAGTTCACACCACATGGGCTGACATCACCTAGAAGTGTCTTGCAAAAACTTAATATATTTGATGTTATAATTACAGCTGCTCACACCTTCTCTGGCACAACCTTGTAGAAATCCCAAAGCTCTGCTGAGATGCTGCTATTTCTGCTAAACCACGTTGAAATTTTGGCCAGTATTGAACAAGACTTTTGCCAGTTTTCCTGCCCGTCGGCTGCAAGAGGCAAAATCCTCAAAGCTTTCCTGAAATTTCCCATCAGCTGCTTCAAGTTTGGCCTTGAATCAGATTCCTTCCAAGCTCAAAGTACTCAAAATACTACAAGGACGGACAGGTGTTTCCAAGCTGATGTATCACCCCCCAAAAAAAAGTAGGAGGATGGGGCTAGGGCTGTTCAGGAGGTCCATGGCACCACCAGGCAGAGGAGCTGAACATTCAAAGGGTGTGAAATGCCCACGTGCCAACCCCATGGGCAAAGAAATCAGCCCTGCCCCTCAACAGCCAGCTAGAGAGAGAAGAAAACTGAAATCAAACTTGGAAAAAAAATAATTTCAGGAATTGAGGTAACCTCTGAGGAGGTATTTTAATGAGAAATCTGAAAATACTCATGGAAAACAGATCCTAAGGATTTTCAAATTAGGACCACACTCCTGTTTTATGATTCTTTTCTCCTTCCTGCTAATGTAAGAGATTTTCCAGTCAGTATTAAGCACACAAAGGCAAAAGAGCATGTGAAAAAGGCTCACCATGAGAAGAAAACATATAATACAACAGCAAAGCAGAAAATAAATGTTTCAGTAATATTTTCTTTTAAATTGCAGTAACGATTACTTCTCTTTTGGGTTGAGATAGTCTTGTCTGTTGCTATTTTGTGCTACAAGTCAAAATGCCTCAAGATTTAATTTGCATTTTGGTAAAAGGTGTTAATAAAACTTGGTCAATGAAGTAAAGAAACAGAAATAAAAGTGACATTCAAAAAGGGAAAGCCTATTTTTATGGCAGAAGACCAGTGAAATGCAAAAAAGAATAAAATATAAGCTCTGGGATGCTAGTCACTGTTTTGGCATTACTGATTTTGGGATTTCACAGAATTATAAACATGTTTTTCCTCCTCTTTAACATAACAGCGCCCCTTTAAATCTAATACAGCAGAATAGCAGAATAGCTCTCTGAGCTTATTGCTAAAATTCACACTATGTAATTATGTCAGCTGAATAGCTGGATACAAAGATGACTGCAGTAAAATAAAACATAAAAACTCAGAAAGAGATTGGACAAAAAAACTCCAAACACTATAGGTTTGCATTTATTCTCATGCAATAAAACAAGTATTCTGGGTTTTGAAAGCACTGATGATTCAGACTCCACTGGAACAGAGAGGGGCCATCTAAAACCTGTCTGAAGAGCTATCCAGCTTTATATAACTGAGCAGTCACTCATTACCTGGGTGGAGGTGAGGAAGAAACTCATCCCAGAGCTCAGAGAGATGTCAACAGATTAAAGGACTTTTTTTCCCCCTTCTGGAAACACGTGGGCTATTGAGGTCCTTGTTTTGGTGTAGGAATATTCCTGTTTTTACTGTCCTATACAGAGACACTCAGCACTTGGAGCAGCTCAGGTAAGCCACGAGGGATTCAGAAAGGCATTGGCTCATATGTTTCTGTTTGAAACTACTTATCTATCCAGTGAAACTTCAAGAAACAAAAAAATGTCATATTTTCAATATTAAAATCCATAGAGGGACTCTACACAGCGGTGCAGTGGCTGCTGCTCGTGGCAGGGGGGTTGGAAATTGGTGATCTTTAAGGGCCCTTCCAACCCAAACCATTCCATGATCCTACAGTGACTGCCATAAAAGACATTCTGACAACCACACTGTCCTTTGAGCCCTGGAAGACCATCCAAGGCTGCCACAGCTCCCCTGCTCTGGGTGACTTTCCTGCACTGAGTGATCACTCCTGGCTTGCAAAGGTCAGAAGAGAAAAAACAGGAGCTGAAAATCAATCAGAGCCCAGAGCAGCTTTGTCCTGGGCAGCCCCATTCCAGCTTCTCTCTCTGTGAGGCCAAGATGGGGAGATCACACAGCTTCAAAGAGGCAGTGATGGCTTGGGATGAGATGGATGGGGATTGTTTCTCCATGACAGGAGGGCAATTCTGTGCTGCTGCCCAGAAGGGTAGAAAAAAATCATCTAGCTTTTTGAGCCTGGCACCTATTAATTTTTCAGGCACTCATTGCTTTTCCATCCTTCAGGTTTTCCATGGCTGGTAGCACCCCCTTAAACAGACAGTAAATCCCACCTGGATCCTGACACGACTCCGTTTGGTCTCTCCTCTGTTTGCTGTGGTCTCAGGAGGGAAGGGGACATTTGCATGCCTGCACTGCCTGAACCCAGAGCTGCAGACTGTCCCTGCTGTATCATCCTGAACCTGACCTACAGCTTCCAGACCAGGCTGGAGCACAGACACCATAAGTTCAGCTGCTGGCCTCAGTCAGCATCCCTCTGGAGATACAGGCAGCAATCCCTGGAGGAAAAGCTCCCTCACAGAGATGTGACCATTGTCAATGTTTTGTCTCTTCAATTAAATCTTGATTTTCTTTGCTTTTGGAGATGTGGAATTTATATGTTCCTCTGAAAACCAGCCGCCCTCAAGTAGGGAGTTAATTCCTTTCCTTGCCAGGAGAGGATCCATTCCCAGGACACATTATCCTCATTGTCAGTCCCAAAGGGGTTAAACATGAATGCCTGGGCTCAGTGTCACCTCACCTAAGCAGTTCCCAGACGTTCCCTGTTATAAATCTAACCTGTCTTTAAACAGGTGCCACATCCCACAGATGACTGGGATGTACCACAGAGGTTATATTTGTTTCTCCTGACCCTGCAGAAGAACCTCCCACTGAGCAGGTCCTAACCTTACACTGAGTCTTGTGCCACTAAATCCTGGGGCTGAGCAGGGACTGGGAGCATCCAAACCCTGAACAAGCAGCCATGAGACGGTGCTGCTCTGAATTTTAGCTAAGAGATACCAATCATCTCTCAGGAATGGTTTGAGTAGGTTGGACAGAGAAGACAAACTCTCTAAGTTCCATGGTTTCTTTCTATGCCTCGTTTGTGCCTTGGTGTTACATTTGTGGCTCTGGGAAGCTAAGCAGTTGGTGGCATGCAGGACCATGACAATATGTGTATTACTTAAATGTCACTTCAGTTTTGGTTTGGAGTCACAAGTGACATTTCAGGTGGTGCTCTGAACTGCAGAACCACCAGTGTCTGAGGCCACTAAACAGTAGCTGGGGGCAAAGAAGTGAATGACAGCTTGTTTATCCTCCAAAACCAGGGTTTCTTGAGCTGGCTTTGATCCAGACTAGCTGCAGCACAATGCTCCATGGTCCAAGAGGTTCAGATGACACGTCAGCATGGGCACATCCTTACCCTGGCTGTGGGTGTGGCCTTTGCACATCCTTGGCCCAGGGTACCAGGATGCAGATTTCAACAGCAGATTTTACCTCAATGAGTCTTGGATGCCATAATCCTCAAACACACAATCCCGTCCCCAGACTGATGTGGGGAAAGTCGATTAAATTTCTGGAGCCATTTCCCAGGTGGTTAACCTGAAGATCCCTTCCCTCAGCACCACTTCATGTCCCAGGTGGACCCCAGCAGGCTGAAGCCTATACAAATACTTTCACCAAGTATTTGTATTTCAGTGAAGCATTCTCAGCCTGTGGAAGAAGGTGGCAGGTCCTTGTCTTACCTTGGTCTGGAAGGTGCAGAAGACATGAGTGAGGAATGGGTGCTCCCAAGCCAAGGAGAGGACTCTCTTCTCCACCATCGTACACTCAACGTCATCATCCATCAGCACCACGTCCTTCTTCAGGGCTTTCACAGCAAAATACTGGTCTGTGCTCTTCAGCTCGGCCAGGAACACCTGAAATGGAAACAGCTGCTCAGAAAGAGGGATTATCTCCTCTCAGAACAGCCATGTGAAGGTGGGAGCTGAGCTCCTGGGAATTCACTGGGGTACACCGCAAAAACCTTGATGTTTAAGGTCCCATTCTGCCATTAAAGACTTTGAGGTTGCTCCCCACATCCAGAAGAGTTTTATGAAGTTGAGCCCCGGAGCAGGATGAGAAGTTCTCGGCAATTACAGGAGCAGGGTCCTACATGTCTGGATGCACAGGACATGCCAGAGAGCCAAACACCTCTGATAGCAGAAACCATCCTCATGCAAATGCTCCTGAAATACATTTCCTGTTTTCTGACTTCAAATAACAAAACACAGAATATTGCTTTGTCAGCATTTGAAATGCAAATACCCTGCACCAGATCTTCAGCAGGTGGAAAATGATGTCCACCAGTAGTTAGATTGGTTTTATATCAGATGCCTTTCTCTCCTTCCTCACAGTTTTCAGGTCTGAGCACACAGGCTTGAGTCCCCCATGCTTTTGCAGGAGTTCTTCTCTGAAAATGGGAAAACACATCCCAGAGGAGTTATGACCTCTGTCTATTTTTATAGGCAGGGAAAATGAGACCCAGAGCAGCAGAGAAGGGTTTTCTAGAGACCACAAAGAAGTCTCTGCTGGAAGGCAGTGACAGTCCTGATGTTCACACGAACAGCCTGCTGACCCCGTTTCTATAGACTCAACAAATGTGTAAGATTCATCAAAGAGGTCTTTGAAGTTCTCTACCAGACACTATTTACTGAGTAAGCTTGTACGTGTTTTAGCCCTGACAAAAGTTTTATTTACCCTTTTGGCTACTGCTGCATTTCACTTTGTAGCACCAGACAGAGAGTAGAGCCTGGAGCCTCCCTCTGTCTCTGCACTGAATGACCAGCAATGCTCACAGTGCTGATGCTGCAGGCACCCTTTTTACCCTCATGTTTGTGCTGGGCACTGCTCTCCTGGGGAAACAGGAATGTGCTGCATTTGTGACCTGTGCTGTGACTTCCAAGGAGCAGGTAGGCAATGCCAGACCACACACAGAGGTGGTGGTGGGAGATATCCTCATGGATCTGCCCCTCAACCTCCCAGGATCACGCAGAGCTGGAGAGACCCCTCGGGCACTGAGATCTGCACACCTTGTCCCCTCCATGGGGAAGTGAATCTCGGTCCAAGCAAATGAGGGCACCAGGAGTGACACCAACACAGGAAATTTGTGGGTGAAGTTTTTGTTGCAGAAAGGCACAGAATGGCCCGTCCTCTCCACACCCACAATGTGCACTTCAGAGAGATGCAGAAGCTTGCAGGCTTGGAGAGCATGAGGGCTAAAACAAGGTACAGAATGTGCTTCAATGGAGGCATTCAAGACTTGAACACCTGAGCAACCTCATCTCATTAGACCTGTTTTGAGGAATGGTTTCGATTAGGACACCTCCAGAGATCCTTTCCTTCCAATAAAAATGTTTCTATCTGTGCTCTTGATTTCAGGTTAGTCTGGAATGTGGGTTTGGGATATTCTGGTTTAGCTGTGAGATGACTCAGCTCTGGTTCCCATGCAAACTGTGGACGTGACAAGTAGACACAACAAAATTTCTAGAGGAAAATTTCCCTGTCCATTGAGTTGGAACTAGATGGTCTTTAAGATCCTTTTCAACCCAAACCATTCTATAATTCTATTACTTTCAAAGATGGAAGGCCAACACAGAAAATATTTCACCAGTTGAAGAACTGGCTGCAGCAATTGCTCCAGATAACTTAGCAGGCAAAAAGCAGCCGTTTGTCAAGGCACAGTTTCTCCCTTGGAAAGATGTGGGATGTGACCAATGTGATCTATACTCCTTCTCCTTATTGGCTGTGAGAATACAATGGGGAGTCCCTCTGAAATTACTTCTGACAGCTTTGAGCTGGCACTGAGTAACCTGAGTCCCCTCCCAGGGGATAGCTGCAATGGGGAAGGACAACCCACAATTCATCAGGATTAATGAATCCACTGAAAACAAGGTGGTTCTTGTTTTAAATGCACAAATTCTTGGCTGCTGCCAGATTTGCTTTGGGCTCCAGCACAGATCAGAGCTGGAAAGAGCGGTTACTGCTCCCAGCTGGGACCTGCTGCTCTGGAGAGCAGAGGAGATCCACACTCAGCTTCTCAGCTCATGCTTTCACCTCCCTATGAAGAGAGGCACCATAGAGACCCTTCCCACCAGCTCTTTGGAGATATTCAGGATCCATCAACCTGCACAGAAAGGGAAGTTGAAGCCTGACCTGGGGCATTCCTGTCCTGTCATGGGCAGTTATGAGAGGGCAACTAATGGGACAGGGAGAAGGACAAGGAGAGGATGGAGTTCAGGATTCAGCCATGCCAGAGCAAGCATTCTTTGAAGATTTGGAGATTTATCAGCCATCATGAGGCAGCAGGACCAGGGCAGTGACCTGTTCTGGGCACTGGTGAGGCCACACCTCAAATCCTGTATTCAGTTTTGGGTCCATCACTACAGGGAAGACACTGAGGTGCTGGAGTGTGTCCAGGGAAGGGAATGGAGCTGGGAAGGGACTGGAGCCCCAGGAGCAGCTGAGGGAGCTGGAAAGGGGCTGAGCCTGGAGAAAAGGAGGCTCAGGGGGGACCTTGTGGCTCTGCACAACTCCCTGCCAGGAGGGGACAGCCGGGGGGGTCGGTCTCTGCTCCCAAGGAACAGGGACAGGACAAGAGGGAATGACATCAAGTTGCTCCAGGGGAGGTTGAGATGGGTTATTGGAAAAAGTTTCTTTGCTGGAAGAGTGGTCATGCACTGGAATGGGCTGCCCAGGGACGTGGTGCAGTCACCATCCCTGCAAGTGTTCAAAAAACACCTGGATGTGGCACTTGGGGACAGTTTAGTGGTGGACTTGGCAGTGCTGGGTTAGCACTTGGATGCAATAACCTTAGAGGTCTTTTCCAACCTAAATGATTCCACGTTTTTTCCTAAGTGTCCCTTCTAACCAGATGTTGTGTAGTGCCACACAAAGCCAGATGCAAATGCACACAGTGGTGTCCCTGTCCCAGTGCTTACCTTGCCGAAACTGCCCTTCCCCAGCATCTTGTGCAGGACAAAATCTTCAATGGTCAGTTTTAACTGCACTTGGTGCTCCTGCTGTTCCTGGGACTGTTCTGCCAAGTCTGACTCTATGAGAGACTCCTCCTTCACTGTGCCCTCCACTGGAGTCTCCCAGGAGATGCCTTGTGGCTCTGCAACACACATCAAAGCACTCAAATAAACCCCTGAACAGGAGCAGAAAATCCCCAGAACACTCACAGGTATTCTGCTTAGAGATTTAAAAGGGTATTTCAAACAAATGGAAGTGTGGTGGCCATCTCTAAGTAGATTGGCTCTGCTCCCACACTGCTTTCTCTCCAGGAACTTTACTCCAGTGGAAACTGCATCTTCTTCAGTAGCTTTTTTTAAATTTACAAACCACTTTACAAACTCCTTCATCTGCCTTTCTGTTTTGTGGCACCAAATCCTTAATTTCTGGCCACCTGTCTTCTCCAGTCCTTCTTGCTGCTTGCCATTATGATGTGGTTCCACTTTTTCAAGGTCTTTTCAAAACCCTAGGCAAAGCTAGAGGAAAAGGTGGGATGGCATTTTCATACTGTGTTCCTGCTCTGGATGTGAAGCATTCCAGACCAACCACTCCACCCAGCCTGGAGTGGAATCACTCACAGTTTTTCCAATACTCCACTAACCTGGATTTATAAGAACTTGTAAGAGATTTTTGTCCCTCACTGGATTTATCCCAGTGCTGTAACTGTTCTAAAATGCTGAACACTACTCAGCAGACAAACAGACCCACATGTGAAACAGATGTGAAACCACCTGAGGCTTTATTACTGTTTCACATCAGCATAGCCAGTTCTACTTGTAGAACAGAACAAATATAAACACAGATGGGAACATCATTTATCTCTCCTTGGGGTCCAAAGGGCACAGTCTCTCATTTACCCTCCTAAACATCTGTTCTTGTAGCAGAGAGGGCTGTGACACCTAAATCAGCTCCTGGGTGAGTGGAGTGGAGGTCTATCATTGGTTTTCAAAGCTACCAGAAGTCAACTTCCACCCAAAACTATGAAATCAGAAAGAAAATTTGCCATGGTGACCAGAAGGATTCCAAATATCCTGTTTACAGCTTGGTAATAAATTCCTCACTCATGTCACCTCCACCTAACCATGTACCAACCAAACAACAACAAAGCTCTGCCCCGCATCACCAGGAGGAATTACCTTTTTTTCCTGTTGTAGATGCTGGCAAGGCCTGAAGTGGTGTCACATCCTTCACAGGAACAGGGAAGCCGATCTCCAGAGGTCCATCCCTGGAGATCTGTTCACTGTCACGCTGGCAGCGAGCCTGGGGCACAGAAACCAGCAAAATTTTGAGCCAGAAGTCACGTGCTGAGCTCATGAACAACACCGCGACTTCTTGAGCATGGCTCGCAAAAGCCAAGGTCTAGAAGAGGTCTTTACTTATGAGAAGAGCATCTAAAAATGCTTAAACTATACCTGCTGGGTGCTCTCTATCATTGCCAGAGCTTCAGCCATTAGTTTCTGGTTCACTCCACAAAGATTTGCTACTTTTGTCTGGCACTTGTGGTGGACGTTCATGCCACAGGCTGAAAGAAAGAACACGAGGTGTCAGGACAAAGGAGGCTGTAAAGGTTTGGGCAGGAGCAAGTGCTGCTGTTGGCCAGGGGCAGAGATCAGCCACCTAAAGAGTTCTTGAGATGGCACTCAGGTAGTTTTTGGTTCCCTACAGAGACTATTTTTATATTTTCTTCTGGCCAGAGGTTGCATTTCCAGATCCATCAGCCTTTGCAGGTACAGGCTACTAAAACTACAAGCCATTATCTCAGAGATAAACTCTAATCACTGAAGAGGATCCTCCCATTGGTTTAGGATTATGAAGACAGTGAAATGTCTTGGGTCTGACAGCAGAAATAGAGCTTGCAAGTTCATACTGGGGGTGATTTGGGAAGATGAACAGTGTCACTGCGATGCTCTTTGTCCCTTTGGGAAGTAACTCATGATCCTTCTGGATCAAATCTCTCTCAGCGCATGTCCTCATTCTTAAAGAATGATCCTTGTGGGGTTTTTTGGTTGTTCCCCACACGGCTCGGAACCTACCCCCTGGGCCCTTTGGAGGAGGTTCCCTCGTGAGTTCTTTGCCAAGGAGTGAAGAACAAGCAGGACTCTCTGTTTCTTGGTCTTCAGGCTGTTGTTTATTTTTCTCTTATCTTAAGTTCAGCACGCCGTCTGCACACCAGACTGAGCGTACGAGAAACAAGGCATAAAATGGACAAAATGGCCTCGATACTCAAAACCAAGGTCTTTCTAAAGCTAATCAGCCCAATTACTTTCTAACACGTATCTTGTTTTTACTTTATTACCAATAACTTCTACTAATCTACTCACATAACACCTATGCAACTAGTTTCTCTAACCAATGACTTCTTGCCACCAGTACTACAGAAAATGGAGTGGAAGAAGAACAAGAAGGAGATGAGACAACACTCAAAATCCTCCATCTTATCCCCTATTCACTCTCATATTAAAATCCTAAAACCCTAACTTCTTCACCCTGTGATAGACTACTACATACTACTATATACCACTACCTAGTTCACACCTGTATGCTCCCACTCATCCCAAAGCCTTGGCAATTTTTTCCCTGGGACAGAGATTAAAACCAGTGTTCTGCTGAGAATCAGGGCTTCCCAAAACTGTCATAGAAACATTCCCTGTGCCCTGGATTCCAACAGATCCTCCTTGAAGGACAGTCCTGTAGACCACTCCTTCACCCTGGGCGATAATCTCAAAACCTGGCAAATCTCAAAAAAAAATGAGATTTGGATTTTCAGACTGCCACCCTCCAAAGACAAGGACCCCTCCCATGCTCAGCTGGTGCCACCTTGGCCAGGGACTCACCGTCACACTTCAGCCCCTGCCGTGCCAGACCCCAGAGCAGGGTGCCACAGTGCTCACAGAAGGTGGGGCTCTTGTAGTTGTAGACTTTGAAGCGGTGGGGCATGTCGATCTTGAACCTCTCCTTGTGGAACTGCAAGACAAAAGCCAGGCTGAAAATCCACTCCTCATTCCCACCTCAGCTCCGTGTGGAAAGCCAAATGGGTACCACAGAAGTTGGTTTGGCTGCTGCCCTCTTATCCTTGGGTATGACTGCCAAGCAGAAATGGTCCATCAGGCACACAAACCCAAATTTTGATACATACTAACTGCAATTCAGAGGGAATTGGGTCATTCCATCCTTGGCCTTGACCTAAGGACTGCTCGTGCCTCATTTACATACCCAGGCTCCCCTAACGCTCAGTGGGAAAATATTGGTATTTTTAAAAATTATTCACCTCCTCCTGCAATGGATGTCTACATTTGTGGTCATGAATCACTCCTTGGAAGAGCCTGTTGTAATTCTTTTAGTATGAGAGGTGATGACAAAGTTGGTTACGTCTGCCCTGGAGATGTCAGAAGAGAAGTGAGAGCAATCTCATGTATAAAAATTGTAGAAGGAGAGCAGGAGGCAGGGTGGGACTGAGAGTAAACAGAAATTGTAGGCCACAAGGTAAAGGGAATAGTCCTATCAAGAGTTTAAGATCTGTTTTTGCCTATCAGAAAGAAAAGTTTAGAATAAACTGACATGAGAAAAATAAAGCAAATAATAGCAAAGATATCAGATCTCCCACTGACTGTTTCAGATGACACAGAATGGGATGCTCAAGCACAAATCTGAAAATTCTGATGTCCAGTCTAACACTGGATAGTGAAGAGTTTTCTCCAGTAAATCTCCACCTCATGTCCATGACTTCCCTCTGAGTTATACCTTATGCATTAGAAAAATGTCAGTTCTGATTCAGCAACTGCTTATTCTGCAGCTGCATTTGAGTAAATCCTAAGTAAGAGGTGATGAAATCAGTGGGAACATAAAAAGCAAAGGGCACAGATCAGATCACAGAGTCCTTAGCTCAGCAGGTCCTTTTGCTTCATCAGAAGTTGCTTTGCAGTGATGTAGGAGAGATCTGAATGACACTCAAGATTTTTTAAAAGGAATTATAAAAATAAAATAAAATAAAATAAAATAAAATAAAATAAAATAAAATAAAATAAAATAAAATAATAAAATAAAATAAAATAAAATAAAATAAAATAAAATAAAATAAAATAAAATAAAATAAAATAAAATAACAACAATAATAATAATAGTAATACAACCCACCATTGTTTCTCTGCTGTTGATTGCTGATCCTGTACACTTGGCTATTACTTTATCAATGCACTTCTTATGAATGGCAGCATTACATTCTGCAACAGCAAGTGTGTCATGGTGTTAATAAAGAAATTCCTTACGAAAAGATTAAGTTAATAATGACAATAAGGAAAAAAAAAAAAGTTTCTTACGTCTGCATTGATAGCCTTGTTTATTCAGACCCCTGAAATGAACAGAGCAGTGGTTAATTCTGAGTTGTCTGAAAGCCTCAGTAGAAGAAAGGAGAGCAATAATTATCAAGGAAGGAGAATAAAATTGCTTTGCTTTTTATCACTCTTTGTAGAGATTATTTAATTTCATTATCTTCATTTAATCTAATGGTGGAGTGATTCTCTATGGTGCTCACAGCCTTTTCAGTGCACATTCACATCCTGAATTTCATGATATCCAAACAGCAAACTGGACCAATGAGAAATGCCTTGTGCATTTTGCCAAACCCAAAAATATTTGTAAAAAATAAATTAAAAAGTGAGGGGAGATTTCACAGCTGGAATTACCACTGCAAACCACATCCTTAAAGTGATGCAATAACTCTACATGTAAGATGCCAAGGGTCTTACAGGAGGAGCACAGATACTCATCAGGGATTCATGGAATCTTTTAGGTTGGAAAAGACCTTTAAAATCATCGAGTCCAACCATTAACCCAGACCTGCCACGTCCAACACTAAACCACGTTCCCAAGTGCCACACTGACACCAGAACTGGCTCCTAAGGGTTAAAAGGAGAAGAAGCACAGGTCCTTTTCCATTTACCATACAAACTCGTGGCACACAGAGCAGAAGGTGGGCTGTGGGAAGAAGGTGGCTGTGAACTCGTGACACTTGACATTGTGGATTTTGGCCTGTTTGATGGCTCCCCTGCGCTGGTGCAAGGAGAAGAAGCCTTCAGTCTCACAGTCAGCCAGGTCCTTTGCATCTGGGAGGAGAGGAAAGATATTTAAGTGTACCCTATCCTGATCAGGTGCCTTCAGAAAATGCAGTTACCCATTCAGTTACGTGACTGAAGCTGATTATTCACTCATGGTAATGAACAGTCAAAGAAATATCATTTTATGAAACCCACAAAAGTCTTGTTTGGATGGTTTTTATCCACCATTCCTGCACTAAAATGACTTTAGGTTTGGGACACTGAGCTCTCTTGACTATTCATAATGCTGCTTTTGAAACCTAGAACAAAGATTTCCCAAGGAGAGGTAATTTAAACATAAAACTCTGACTTTGTACAGCACTGAAGAAGCAGGCCCTAAAAAGGATGAAATTGCATAGAAATTAATAATTACTGATATATGGACACAAACACACGTGTATATGTGTATATATATATTTATGGGTATTTAATGGAATCCTTTCTGTGTGCATGTGTCAGTAAGCAGATATTTATGTTCCCTAGGATATTCTTCTTGTTATTTTTCCATGCCAACACTTGCTTTCCTGTTTGCTGTGCCCTTGCTGTCATTCACAGTTATTTAAACTTTTTGGGATGGCAAACAAACCAATTCTGAACGCACGCGAACTTCTACACGCGCTTGTGCCAGCAAATCCGATATTCACACAGAAAATCAATCTCTGTTTTGTTTCACTCCTGCACTGCACAGTGAGTCACACAGGTAACCTGTGGGAAATGGCCCCCTGTGTGATATTGATATTTGTAATAGAAGCACAACTTGCATTTTCTACGCTTCGGCCTCCCTAACACCTTATAACACACAAACAGCAGTCCAATCTATATTAAATGTAGAGATGGTTAAGAAAATATCAGCGTGACCATGGCTGCTTTCAGTGCTTCTATAAATGGAAAAGCCTTCCAGATATCTGCACCTCACAGCTTCACCCTACACCTGAGGATATGAGGATTTTGGCAACAAAGATGGGAGAATAAGACCAAGCATTTGAATTAAACCCATTTTCTTCAACAAAGCAGAATGCAGCCCTTTCGATGAGAAATTTTCCCTAATAGCCACCCTGCCCCTGCCCTGGCCCAGCCTGAGGCCGTTCCCTCTCCTCCTGTCCCTGTTCCCTGGGAGCAGAGCCCGACCCCCCCGGCTGTCCCCTCCTGGCAGGGACTTGTGCAGAGCCACAAGGTCCCCCCTGAGCCTCCTTTCCTCCAGGCTCAGCCCCTTCCCAGCTCCCTCAGCCACTCTTGGGGCTCCAGACCCTTCCCAGCTCCATTCTCTTCCTGGCTATGCTCCCTCAATGTATTTCTTGTAGTACATAAAGCAGAATGATTTCAGAGGGAGCTGGCTCCTTATGTATCTCTTCTGTCTTGTTTAGCATAATGGGAATATCTGCCATTTAGTGGTAAACCAGCCAAAAAGATCTGCCTTGCAAATCACAGAAGAACAGTCATCAGACAATAAAAAATACTTTTCTGGTGTTTTTGTTTCAAACAGTTATGTTTGTTGTTATGGATCAGTCAGTAATAACATAGGCACTGCTTTTAGTGAAGACACCACGTCTGCCCCAAACCCCAGAAATCACAGCTATAAATTAACAAAGAGAATCACTTGCCACTTATTTCCAGGAAGTATCTTGCATTCATCAGCATTCGCCCTTGAGGCTTCAGTTCTAGCTGGTTGAGATAAGTGAAAAACAAGAAAAAAGTCCATTAAACAGTTATTCAAAGAAGGAAAAATCATTTCAGATGACTTTCAAGCTATCTCCTTTTCCCAGTGGGAACTGATGAATAGCAATGAATGCTAATTTTCAGGTTGCTCATACCCATGTGAGGCAACAAGGCAGGGCAGGAGCAACTACAGAGAGAGAAGATCACCTCATATCAAACACTCAGAGCAGCATGATAGGAGAGATGAATGTGATTCAACCACACAAGATGTAGGCAGCTTTTTACACACTGAATTAGGACCAGCACTATCTATAGAGAAAGCTTGCTCCCAATGGATCCTGCAAGGGGAAAGTGGAAGCAGTTCAAAAAACCCAGCCAGCTTCAGACAGGTGATGCTGAAATCTTTCAGGCACTCAATTCTGAAGTCTAACTTCTTTACAGTCAACCTGAGGGGTGTTACAAGCTCATTCAGGCATTTTTTGGGGCCTTCCCTCTGGATTTGGCAATTCCGATCTACCTGACTCATCACCCATAAGTGCCTTTGGAAATCTGAATCCACTGGACTGTGTATAATCTGGATACTACATTTTAAAGATTTCTGCCAAGATCTTTCTTGCTTGGACATGCAGGGAACACAACCTTACATTTAGCATTCTTGTGAAGGCTGCTCAAATTCATGCCACCATAACTTCAGTGATTTTTAAGGAGTTGCTCTGACATAACTCTGAACTCAGGCAGCTGTGAATCAGCTACTTGATATGAGATAAAATTTTTAAAGCTGTTTCCCCAGAGAACATAAAGTAACTCATGTTCAGCCAGTCATACTAACATTTGTTCCCAGTGGGTTTCCTCAGCGAAGATTAATATGTGGGCACAGCTCACCTGAAGCAGGATCCTCACTAGCACAGGGCAGGTTTCAATTAAAATAAAAGTGTCAAGCTCTTCTCTTCTGACAAGTCTCTCCCTCAAATCACACCCAAGTAGTCTCAAAACATCATTCCAGCCAGACCCTGCTGTGCTGCTGGTGACAGCCACAGCCTGGCAGGACACAAGGACACATCCCCTTACCCTGCAGCAGCTCCCCAGCACATCCTGCAGGAGAAGACAGTGATGCTCACCCATATCTCTGTCTTCCCATTGCTCTTTTTGCACCTCTCTGCCAGCACCTTGAGCTCCACTGTGGTCTCTGAGACCATTTCAGCACTTTTGTCCTTGACCACGATGTGCATGACCCGGCCATTGTTGATGTGGGCATCAAAAGTGCTGTTCCAGGGTGGGTACATGGTGGGCTTCTTCTGCACATACACTTGGCCATTCTCTGTCGAGAGGGAGAATACAAATCCATGCAGCGAGGGTGGTTCATGAGACCAAATACACACATCTATCCTAAAAAAGGTAATTTCCACCCTTGACTCCACCAGTTCTGTTGAGGAGATCTCTAATGCTGACTCCAACACCATAAATACCCACTTCTAATCAGGTGAATCCCATCCCAGATAACTACAGTGTTTATCATCTCTCCCAAGGCACTGCAAAATGAGACAGGTTTGTCTCAAACCCCCCAAAAACTTTGGGATTAATGTCCAGCGCAGCAGCCAACTAAGGGATGTTAAAACACGAATTCTCTTGCAGATCTGTAACCATACCACAGGGATGTAGAGTTTTCAATGAAGCAAACTCTCCCTAATGCTTTAATTCCTCTTCCTTCACACCATCTTAATATGGTGATGGGTAAAAAAATGGGTATCTCTGAGGTTTGCAGAGGGTTCTCTCTAACAGGGTCTCTCTGAAAAGAGTCTCAGCCAGATTTATTTATCTCACAGAGCCAGTTTTACTTCATATAGCCCTGTAAAAGTCTTGGATGCTTACTCAAGGTAAATTCTATATGAAAGTCACCTTCTGCAGGGTCTCAGCCAACACTATATGAGAGGACTAATTCACAAAAAATCAGAGACAAAAATGAGACATAAACTTTCCAGCATCCCGGAAAACAGAAATCTCAGTAAAGGACCATCATTTCTTCGCTGCATCAGTGAAAAAGCCACAGATGTGAAACACAGCACTTGCAAAACAAGTGCTTTCATTTGTGTTGCACTCCAGGACACCAGGCTTAAATAAACAAACCCTGGAATGTGACTGGACTGCCCAATATATGGGATCAGCCAGCCACGCCTGGTGTGTCCCCGCTGACGGCTGTGGAATTCTGCCAGGGATTAATCTGACCCCGGGTTCCTGAAAAATGAAATAGCAACTGTCTTTCCCGGGGAGCAGCTTCCACTGTAGCTGGGAGCACTTTTCCTGGAGGCTTTGCTGAGTTCAAACATGGAGCAGGAGCCTTCACGAAGCAAATGTCACCAAGGCAGGTGGCAAAATGGCACCCAGCCAGGTGGCTTGTGAAGGCAGAAGCCACTTTTAAAGGGCAGGCTCTTTTTATATCTCAGAGGCACATATAATTTCTGAAATATTTTGTCATCGGTTATAAATTGCTGTAACACCTCCAACTGTATGGAGGTGTGGTTTGTTTTTCAGGGGTTTTTTTTTGGTTGGTTTTTTTTTTTTCCTTTCAGATTGTATTATAATGTTACAAGGTCGCTTTTGCAAAATAAGCAAGTGGAAAAACATAAGTCTGCCCAAGATCTATGCAGAAGGTCTGAAGTTCTTCATTGTGGTCTTGCTGTGACATCCCTGTGTCCACAGAGGATGTTCCAGATCCCTGGGGACCTCTGTCCCAATGGCCTTTTTGTTATGGCTGGTTGACAAGGGACAGCCTTTGGCATGAACCCAAAGTCAAACTCCCTGTTTTTGGAAACCAAACACATTTATCATCTACCACTGTTCTGTTTGCAAAAACCCAGCCAACCGACCAAACAAAAACAAAACCAAAAAACCCCACGCTTTGCCAGTGCTAAACATAGAACCACAGAATGGTTTAGGTTGGAAGGGACCTTAAAAACCATCCAGTTCCATCCCCTTGCCATGGGCAGGGACAACTTCCAGGCTCCAAGCCCTGTCCAACCTGGCCCTGAACACTTAGGCATGTCCTGCTCTGCTCAGCAATCATTTCTGCCCTGAAAAACTTCCTCATGGCCAAGTGTCAGAGCACAAGGCCAGGATGATTTGCATCTCTCACCAGCTGTGCAGCTGGTCTACTCTTACTCTTGGTCATGCCAAAATTCTAGCCAACATTTGTATATTGGGGATATTTTTTTTTTCATTTTTAAAATTTTTTTTTCATCCCATTACAACTGAGTAGCAAGTGCTTTGTCAAACCAGGGAGCTGGAAAGCAAATTATGACCAAAAGAAAAATAATCATGAAGCAGGGATAAGACACAGTTTAGTGGTGGAACTGGCAGTGTTGGCTTAACAGCTGGACTTGGTGTTCTTGGAGGTCTTTCCCAATCTTAATGAGTCCATGAGTCTACCTCAAATATATTTAGTTAATGTTTGTCTGGAAGCCTGTCAGAGCACGCCAGCTCCTTGGGATGGTCATGGGGAACATTCCTGGCATTTGGAGTCAGGCTCATCTCCCTGCAGGTCAGACACAGAGCTCTGAGTGCTCTGTCTGGTCCGGGCAGAGCACGGGGCTTTTCCAGGGTGTGATTCACCACCCCCACCATGGATGTGTTCCTCAGCCTGGGACTGCTCACACATCAGTATCTGGGAATTGCAGGGTGGATGGATTCTGTGGTGGCCTCACTTTTCTCAGTCTCCTTAAGGTAAAGTTGGCCATCCACACATTTAAACACCCTCCAGCAGCGGCAGGTTAACACCTCCCACGGGTGCTTCAGCCCACCCCAGGAGGGGAGTCTGAGGTGAACCAGTCCCAGGAGGTTTCACTGATGAGATGAGTCCCTCTGGATGTCCCACTATGCCCTGAGCCATCACCAGATGAAATTACATCCCAGCAAACAGAAATCTCCTAATAGCAGAAAGTCACTTTTCCTATGCTCAGCCCTCACTAATGGAGAAAAGTTCCCTCAAACATAATTTTTTATTTCTTGTTGGTAGAGGATTTATTATAATAATAATGAAAATAATTATAATTATTACAGTAATAATTAAAATAACTATAATTATCATAATAATTATTATTGTTGACTCTGAGGAGCACAAAAATTATATCCCTTAGAAAATGCTTTTGTGTTTGTTGGATACCAGAAAACACTTTCAGCTCTGTGTCAGACAAATAAATACAGGTCTGTTCTGACCAAATTGGTTTTATTCACTTTTGAACTGACACAGATTTCAATTTGAGTTATGGCTTTCAAAAGCCTCATTAAAGCAAAAAGCTAAGCTCTGCACAGAGCTAAAATAGAATGTATTTTCTGATAAAAATGAGATCTTAGGGATATCTTCTCATGCAGTATTTTCTTTCCTTTTGAATTTACTATTCACCACATCTGTTATTATTTAAAGTATCATTTAAGGCAAGACAAAGTTCAATGTGATAAATGCTGACTTTTAAACAAAAAATGAACCCCAGTGAAACACTGAACTATTTTAAAATTCTGATTTTTATAAACTATTTAACATCCTCTGGGGATTACAGTCATGGGGATTCTCAATAAATAGGGATTTCTGAGTGGATTTTATTTTTCAAAGAGTCACAGCAGTCAAATTAGAAATTCATCAAAGATTTAAGCTAAATATCAGCCAATATGACTAATTCCCTAACACTGAAGGTCTTGCTCTTCATGATTCTTCAAAAGCACAACTGGAGAACTTTTCATCCTTTCACTGGAATTATTTTCATGCATAAGACATATAATAAATGTTTTCCAGAGCACGACTCGTCAGTGTTGTTCAATCTGGATAAATGTGCAACAATCCACAGATCCAGACACAGCAAATAGCTTCTCAGGAGGTTTCATTTTTGAACCTTTTACACAGCACAGCAATTACACAGAGAAATTAACTCTCTCTGCAGAGACTGGGCTGTTTGAGTGCCTTTTTTTTTTTTTTTTAATTAAAATTAAAAATGGAAGTGGCTGGGTCTGTCAGTTTCCCCCAAAAAAAGTGATTAACAAAGATGGCCCTGCCAGAATATTTGAGCACACTCAGATTTCACCTGTCTGGAGTCCCACTGACAAACCAACAACTGGTCATGGAAGGGTGAAACCAAATACAGCTTGGCTCATCTGCTCTGTCACATGCTGGGGCTTGTAATGCAGCTGATAATATCCTCAAATTGAACATACAGCTTTGTTTGGCATCATCCTTGCAGACCACGCCAAACCCAAACTTGCACTGTGCTGGGACACACAAAGGGCTTCACAAATCTTTATAGAGCGGGGTTGGAAAGGGACAATCTTTGAGGTGTCTTCCAAGCCAACCTATTTTATGGTTCGTCCTGTGATCTACGCACAGGAAATGACACAGAAAAGCACAGACATGACTAACAGAAGCCCCCATGCACATTCAACCCCTCCCCACTCACCTGACTCCACGGCTTCTTTAACCATCACGGCGCAGTAGGGGTTAATCACCTCCCCCTGGGACGGCAGGTAAGGGCCACTGTCATAGTTGGACAAACCAATACGCAGGAAGGGAGACATGACAAGTCCTGTGCCAAACAAAAGACAGGCGACACTTGGGACAGAGTCTAAAAATTGCCCTGGTTTTACCCAGCCCCTTATCTCCGTTGGACAGCGGGACGCCGGCCGCTAGTTATCCATGCAGCTGGAGCCTCTGTGCTTCCTTCCACCGACTGAGCCAGAGCTGCTGGACGTGCCCAAGGTACTGAAACTCAGCTGTCGGCTTAACCACGGAGCTGGACTCATCACAGGGCTGGGAAACCCCCCAGGAGCAGCTCTGAGCGCTGATGACTTCACGCTGACCGTCGGGAACGAGGACGACACCGCACAGGAGTCACAAATCAGAGCTTTCCTGGCCTGGGATAAACCTCTGCTGAATTTATGTTGAGTCACATCAAGAACCTGAGTGCTATGGGAATAGAGAGGGGTTTGGGAATACTGTTGGAAGCTTGCAAGCTGAATGTGAAACTGTGAAATAACTGTGCACTATTTATATACGGCATGGAAAGGAGCTCAGGCATTCCTGGGTGCTGAACCATATTCACAAGTGAAGCTATAAAGAGAAAGCTCAGCTCATATGAACCACACTGTATAGACAGTGGAACAAAATACCCCACCAGAAAAAACAGCACCTCGGGATTTATTTTAAGCAGCTGAAAACAGAAACAAATACAATCGAGATGCCAGGAAACACTACAAAACCCTTGGGTTGAAACACTACAAAACTTTCTCTGCAAGGTCTTTCAAAGCCTTCAGAGAGAAGATCTAGTAAAGCCAGAAATTATTAACTGCTGTAGTTAGTGCCCATCATTGTACCACCTGGGCCCAAAATTGGGATTTACCACCCAACTTTTGTCTCATCATCTGAGCTTGTCATTCCTGGCTTCTCTTCCAGGCAATGGGGAGTCAGAGGCACTTTGAACTCAGCTGCAGATGTCTGTCTTGGACCACCAGAGTTAAAAGCCATCAGTGCTATCACCAGCTGTTATCTGTCAAATATATTGACAGTGACACATTGTTCAAGCACAACAGCAAAAGGATGAATGACTCGTGGAGTGGGATGCAGCCAAGTCTCTTCTGTATTTTACACATAAAAATGATCTTTCTGAAGGGCACCTTCTCTAGCTTCATAGGGAAGAAGTTCCAGGTTCTTTGCTGGGAATAGCATTTCCTTACCTGCAAATGGTATTTTCCTGACAGATAAGTTCAGTCTCTGAGAGGGGCTTCTCTTTTCATCACTGTTGTGGACAACATGGAAAGGTTTTCCTCAGTTGAAGGAATAACTGCTCCTCTGGCCAGGCTGACTTCAAAACCTGCCTCTCTCTTCAAGGACACAGGAGGCAAGACCATCAAGGAGAGAGGAAAACTTGAGGAGCCAAGATGAACCCTTTGCTTGAGTGTCTCCTCTCTTCCCCAGCAGTGTGGAGTGATGAGTTTCCATCAGCCCCTCGTACAAAAGTCTGGGGCCGCTACAAAACCCAGAACAACTTTTCGTCAGCACACGGCCAGGTTGCAGCAGGTTGCTGTTCCACTGGTGTCCTGGATCTGATGAGATCTTCTTCTTCCTCCTGTTTTACAAAACAAAGACAAACAGCTGCAGTTATTGCTGGGACTGGAACACCAAATCTTCTGGCTGAGTATTCACAGGCACTGAGCGCTCGCGTTCCAACATTTTCCGACACAGACGGCTCATGAAGCCAACTGTCCTTGTTCTCTGACAAAGAATTTGCCTTCCCAGAAGGTTTCCCTAAATTTACTACTCTACATCAGGCCAATTTATACAATAAACAGCATCTGAAGACTCTCATTCCCATTTGAGCTCCTGGGTGTGTTAGCCAACAATCAGTCTGAGTTTTCAGGAAAACAGCAAAAAGTCACACACTCTCTTGGATACTGCACTTAAAAGAGAAGAAAACCATCAGGTTTCTGGGGAAGAGAGGATGGGGCAGAGAAAGGGAAAAATGTCCTGTGACTTATGTCTGTTGTGTATATCTAAGAAAGCAGAGGTTATGGATCTCTACATGTGGCATTGCCCTCGACCAGCAAAACATCAGGGCTTCTGCAAATTCCCAGAAGCTGGTGGGAAAGGCAAAGCACCAGGTGGGGCTGTATATAGGCAATCAGGACAATCCTGTTCTCCTCTGGATGAGGGCAGCATCTCTGAAGGATGTCTAACATTATCCAAGTGCCTGATGAAGCTGCTTTGGAGAGCCACTTGCATTTAGATAGATCCTCAAGCACAGATAGACCTGTGGCACTGTAGAAAAGTACAAATACAATCTGTGAGTGGCTTGTGAGTGGTTTGTGAGTGCTCCATGGCAAGGCTAACAAGTTCTGCCTCAACTGTCAAAAGCAGAGAAACCTGATCAAATTAAGAAGGGAAAAATCTCTTCAGTGGAAAGAAATATATGTATATATATTTTCCCTCTCTGTGCAATGCAGATGTTTATTATTACTTCGACATTTCCTTTGTTTCAAAAAACAAGAAGCCGATGAAGTCTAAAGACAAAAGGAAAAACAAATCAAAGGGTCTCTGGCAGCAGAAGAGAAATCCAAGGAGCTGTATATTCTGTAGCATCAGTGTGGAAAGCTAAAGATGGCCAAAGACTAAAACCAACAGCCAAAGTATCTTCATTGAACCTCTGTGTGTGAACAGAAATGTCCTCTCTGCCTCTACCATACTCCACCAATTCTGGTCATTGCTGGGCAAGAGAAAATTATGATCCTCTTCCAAATTCCTAATTCCTACACCTCTGGCTTTAGGAACCTGTTGTTCCACAAGCAGGAGCAGGAGGAAGTGCAAGGGGTTAAGCATTCCCTTACCAGGACTTTCCAAATTCACCTCTGAAAACTCAGAGTGCCAGTCAGAATTATTAGTCAGTGTGCTGGGCATCTAAGAATATGAGTGTTGCTAAAAGAATCCAAAGACCTTTTGATGGCTCCCCAGTGATAAAATGTGGTGACACTACTGACTCAGGTGCTAAAGAAATAAATTTAGGACTAAACGTTTGAGCTGAAATTCATCACACCTCAATTAAATCCGTGTATTCACAACACAGATAGAACTGTGAAAGCATCTTGTCCTGCTAAATACTCCTATCACTGCTCCAAAAATCACTGCTTGGATGTGCTACAAGACACCTGTTCAGGTCTGTGGATCAGCTCCCTGAGCAGTGACATTTAAAACTTTCCTTCATCTTAAATGCTGGATGTTCCCTTCCTCCCCTCCAGTGCAACACTTCATTTTGGCTCTGTGCAATCAAGCACTTCCTGATCAGGTATCCCAGAGATGCTGTGGAATATTGAAATATTCTCTTGAAATATTCAAAAGCCATCTGTGCATGATCCAGGGCAGCTCCTGGTGTCCCTGCCTGGACAGGAGAGGGGCATAAGAAGAGGTCACTTCAAAGCTCAAGCAGCCTGTGGTTCTGTGAAGATACAGTGGGATATCTCACCAGGACCCAGATGTCTGCAGCATCTGCATCCCCATGCCAGGCACTAACCCGGGCTCCTGAGAGAGGAACAGAGGGAAAATGGTACCTTCAGATCCTGGGCTGGAACCACCAATGTGGGATTTCCCTCCTTTGAGAGCCAATGAGAATACCTGGGTGATGCCTCAGGTTTTAGCTGTTATATTTTTCAGATTCTGTGCTGCTTTAGTGTGTGGGTCTGGGCTTCATATTATGGGATGGTGAGCTCTCTTCACAGAATAGGGAGACAAAACAATTCCTTCTCTAGCTGGGGACCAAGGACAAATGACCCAAATCTCAGGCCCAAGAGCACAAACAACGTGGACTGGAGAGAGAAAAACAAGAAGGATGGGACTTGATGGGCTAAAGCTGGAATTGGACAATGAACTGCAATGTGCAAATGGAGCAGAACTGATAAAAGTTCAGAGCACCGAGCCCGTGCCCGGTGTCCATTTTGGGACCATTTTGGTTCATCTTGGGTGCAGCCCTGGCTGGGCTCTTGTGCTGCCCAAGGTGGATCCATTGAGGAAATCCTTTTAATAAATCCCTGCTTTATCCTTTAACTCTGTCTAGGCTCTGTTCTAGGTCAGCCTTCTCAAGGTACCATGGGGATGGTCTGTTCACATGAAACACCTTCACTGCAAGATCTGGTTTTGATCAGACTCCTCAAACCATTAAAATTTCAATGGATCCCTTCAATGTATCAAATCTAAAAGACTTGTGCTGGGCCTTCACATAAACCAGTTTATTGCAGGAGATGCTCTGCAGCCTCCAGCAAACAGCTGCAAAGCACGTGGGTTTGGCACAGCAAGAGTCAGCCCTGATAAACCAACAGCTGCCCTCCCAAGCCTTGCAAAGGCTGGCTCGAGCTTGCTAAAACCAGAGTTTACTGCTGTACCAGCTCACATGAGCACTCTGCTCTGGGGTGGATTTCTTTACCCTGCCCAATAAATCAGACAGATAACTGGTTTCCTGCTTCTCTCCCACTGCCTTTCCTGAAACCACCTTGGCTTTGGCCCAAACATCTGTTTTCCAGGTCAGATTTCCAGCATTTACCACTACAGGACTGCTACTTGGCTGGCATCCATGGCCATAAACAATTAAGCAACAACACAACTCAGCTCCAGCACGACTCGCTGTAATAGCAGCAGTTTAATTTAACACCAGAAACAGCTGCACTGGATATGGAGAGTGTCTGCTTGATTTCCCAGTGGAAAGGATACTGTGAGGTATCTGAAAACTAAGGATGAAATGCAGCTTTCTGTAAGAGGCCACCTGCAACCTCTCCTGCAGTGAAATATTAAATATGGAGTAATTGGGGTTCAGCAATGCTGCACCCCACTTTGCTGGCACAGGGGAGCTCTGCCCACTCTGGAGAATAATGCAACATACGGAAATCATTCCCAGATGATATTGGGAAGTAATAAACTCCTTAACATCCTTAATCAATTGTGGTTAAGTGGAGAGGAAGAAATGAGTTCCTGCTCCCAGTCAGCAGAAGATCTGGATGGAGGACAGCTGCCTGTGATGGGATTTGTGCTTTTGCCCTGAACTGACTGAAAATGGATGCATGTATGACACAGTAAAGATGGCAATTTACTGAACAAGAGCCAACTGAAAAGGGAAATATTTCTGGATTTGAGATGCTGCTTTCCTAATGTCATCAAACTGTCATTTTCTCAAAGTCAGAGGGAACATTGCCAGCTCTCTCTCTGCTTTTTTTTTTTGACGCAAAACTGCTTGCAAAATGAGTTCGTAATCTCCAGATCAGCATCACTAAGAGGGAAAGGACCCAGGAGTTATAGCTGGAGAGTATGAACTTTCTTTCACCCCCTTTCCAAGGCATCTCCCAGCAAAAAAGACAGGTCCTGACCCTGCAGAGATCTGTTTGTAAGGTTGGTGGAGACCTGCACATGAGCATTACACACCTCAAGGCCTTCCTGCAGATTTCAAGAGCAACACTGAACACCAGCAGTGATGGCAGAAGTCCCTTTCTTCATCCCCTGACTCCTTATATCCCATAGACCAAGGAGGGAATGGGGATCTAAATAACTCCCCTGAGTGACTTATTTTGGGTGCCCCTATCAGCTGTTATTCCAAAGGAGATCAAACCAGCCTGCTCATGAAGGAAGGAGGAAGTTCAGAACCCCAACATGGGTGCCATCCAACATTTCTCACACCTTCCTTTGACAAGGATGTGGATCAGGGGAGGAAAAGGAGGGGAATTTGCAGAGCCCTTTGATTTCCCCTGTCTCTGTAGTCAGCCACCCCATCTTCAACATCTCACAAAGGCAGAAGAGGGAGAGAGTGCAACTGAGGAGCCTCCCAAAACTTCCTGGAACCACCTGATTTCAAAACAGAGGTGATGCTCCCCACACAAATACTTTCCCATCACTTGCAGACACAGAAAACCTGGGCAAAGCATTTCTTTCCCTGCTGGAAATGAGGCTTGCAGGCTTTTCTAGGACCAGTATCAGGCACAGGGATGGACATTTCTCTTTAAAACCCTCTAGGATGTGAAGCTGTGTTTGGAGCGAGTGGTGGATATTGGTCACAGGACTTATCTCCTATACATACCCTACAAACTCTCTCTGGACTCTGCTGAGCTCAGGGGTTTTCTTTTGTTGCATTTGTGGTGCACAAGGCAAGAGCAGAGCCTCAGGTCTATTTTAGGATCTTAAACATCATTAAGCCACAGTGGACTTAACACAGGTGAACAGATTTACAGCTGCAGAAGGGTTGGTGTCCATCCCACTGGGGAATTGCAGGAAATAGCTGCTGGGAATGCCAGCTCCCATGTGGAATCCTCAACCTTTCTAGAGACCCGTAAGCTGGGTCTTAAAACCAGGAAATTTGTGCTTTGCTATTCCCTTGGGTCTCCACACAACAATTCCTTCAACCTGACCTAAACACAGGCTGTGCCCAAGGATTTTGACCAGCTTTTCACCCCCTGTCACGCTGCAGCTTCCCAATCTCCTCCAGCACAGCCTGATGTCTCTTTAGAGCAGATTTCTCTAAAAACAACCTCTCTTTTCTCTGCTTGACCAGCGAGTTTGCAGCTGCATCCATCCCCTGTTCTGACTGACCCAGCAGGGATGCAGGGCCCTATTGTCCTGGGCTCAGGATGTGTCTGGGGTGTGTGTCCATTCCCACCTGTCAGAGCTGGGGCAGTGATCTGCTGTTCTTTGGGCAGTTTGCTTTATCTCTGCCACAGCCAATCCTCCCTCCAGGAGATATCTGCTGTTCATGGGCCATTCATTATTAATTATCTGCTGTCCATGGCCACTGAGTNCCTTGATTTTCCTAGTGAAGAACTGTTATTCCTATCCCCATATCTTTGCCTGAGAGCCTTTACATTTCAAAATTATAATAATTAGGAGGGAGGGGGTTTACATTTTCCATTTCAAGGGAGGCTCCTGCCTTCCTTAGCAGACTCCTGTCTTTTCAAACCAAGACACCTATATATACACCTGTATAAATACTCCTAAGCAGGAGTGATGATGATGATGATGATGATGATGATGATGATGATGATGATGATGATGATGATGATGATGATGATGATGTGTGGGGGTGGTGTGCAGCAACTGCCTTTTGGTTGGGATAAAGAGGCTGGGAAACCCCAGCCTGTGAGGAGATTAAGAGTGGATTCACACGAATGTACAGAGACAACTGCACTGCACATATGGGCTGCCAGCCCAGCTCCCAGAACACCCAGTAGTACAGAGATATAAACATTTGTGGGAGTGCATCTTCCCATCCTAAAGAGGGCATTTCAAATAAAGCCAAACCCACCCTGGAATTGCTGTTTCTGCCCCATGATTACACAAAGATGGCCAAGGTCAGTCCTAGCACTGATGTGCAGTGAAAAGGACCCAGATTTTAGGGTTTGATCCAGGAGCAGATGCATTCATGTCTAACAGTGATGACAGCTTGGAGAGAGAGTGGAAAACATCTGGGTGAGGACCCCACAGCAAAACCATCCACTCTGGAATGTGCTTAGAAATGGAGAAACGGTCCAATGCACAGAAACACCCCATAGCACTTTTTAATTTGCTCATAAAGGAGACAAAATTCTTACACCAGAAGAAGAATCTCTCTCAGACATGCCTTTTGTTTTCCAGCAGACAGTGTGAATTTATCTACCTTGGCAAGGTGTTTAAAGCTGAAACCCTTGTTATTTGTGCAAACTGGAAAGAGAAGCAGAGCAGACCCACCAAATCTTTATTTGGATTAAACCTTTCCAGGGGAAATCCTAATCCAACCTTTTAAGGGGATCTGAAGCCAGGTCAGATCCCCTTTTTTTCCTCACATTTAATGAATTTTTGTCGTGTGTGATTTTGAAACAAAGCAATCTTTCTCACTTGTACTGTTGGAAAAATGCCCAACTATTTATTCTCCTTTGTAAAACTTTTCTCTTTTTTTTGTGCATTTTTGGGGTCCAGTGTATTAAGAGCAACTTGTCAATTTTGCTTCCTTATTTTCCTGGAAAACTTCTGGTTAATTTATTTTCTTGTGTCACTTCATTTCTGTAACACCTGGACCACACAAGCCCAAAATAAATATTTTCTAAGTAATTATCCTTATTGTACTTATCTATAATTTGTAATACTATATTTTCAGGTTTTAATTGTCTGCCAACAAACACAGACCAAACTAGAAGTGGCAGAGCACTGTTTAACAAACAGTGAACACAAAATTCTTTCAAGAGCTTTTCAATGTAATGAGGGAAATAAAAATATCCCAAACTGAGATGTAGCTACAATATGTCCTTTACTTTTGCCTCTTGTTCATTAGCATAGCAATTTCGCTATTTCTGCATGATTTTGGCACTAGTTCACAGATTTCTTGCTCTGGCCTTTTGGGTGTTTTTTTGGTGCTTTTTTTAATGACACAGGTGGAGTGTTCCTTAAATACTTCACCATCTTGTACCAGGATGTTTTTTAATGCACTGACTTCCTGCCAGTGCCAGCATCTGCACCTTTTTTTTCTTTATCTTAAAAAGAAAAAATCCCAAAGAGGGGTACAGACTTATGAACATCCTTCTGTGCAGGCACAGTTTCATGCTGTGATGAACCTAATTCAGCAGTGGAGGTATTTAAGGTCTTTGTTTAATCCAGGAATCTGCTCAGGGTATTTGGACCCTGGATTACAGAAATGTTGGGCTGGAAAAGAGCATTTCTCTCACCCCTCAGCCACCCAGCACACTGTGTGTACCTCATCCCTGAGGTATCTGTCTGGCCGTCTGTCAGCAGTGGAGCTTCTTCTGTGCTTGGTGTTACCACACACTCCTCAAAAATGTGGGCAAATTTGTCACAGGGGACTCAGATCATAACTGGAGTCCACACTGGACATGCACACCTGATTTCTGTGAGACAAAATGGGCTTTGGAGATGTAGGTCAGGCTGAATGGGGCTTGGAGCAACCTGGGATAGTGGAAGGTGTCCCTGGCCATGGCAGAGGCTTGGAATGAGATGATCTTTAAGGTCCCTCCCAACTCAAACCGTTCTATAATTCTATGTATTTTTGGAAACTAAATTTGATCTAGGATTGTCCCATGTTTGTCCAGAGCTTGCACCATTATTTAAAGAAAATCACTGTTTTCTCCTCACTCCTCTGCAGCACTGGACTTTTTTTATTAGGCTCAGCAGATAGGAACTGTAAAAAGATGTCTGGCCATCCAGACAATTAATTTTGGGCACCCCAGCACCCCGAGCCCAGCTCTGATCCAGAGCCCTCAGCTGCCTCCTCCTTGCCTGAAATCCTCCCAGGAAGTCTGCAGTAATCTCTGCTCCCGTGAGCACCTGGCCCAGCTCACATTTTACAACAAACAGCACCAAGGATATCTCAGCTAATTCAGCCTTTTCCACACCTTTGCAGCTTCATGTTTATTCTGCTAAATACAATTACATAAATGTGTATATTAGAATCAGAAATATTTCTTTTGCACAGCAGATGTTGGCAGACCTACACTTTCTGCCTTCCTTCTCTGCTCCATCAATTTTTGCTGCCATGGCTTCACCACAATCACCCCCAATTTGTTGCTGTTGTTGTTTCCATCAATTTCAGGTGCCACATCTGTGCCATCTCTTGTCAGCACCATCCCAACTCCACCTTCTATGTCTTTCCCACTCCCAATGCCTCTGGACTCCAGCCATCTCCCTAAATAAACTCTGATATATTATTTCCTCTTCAGTCATATTCACTTTAAAACTGCACTTCTACTTAAATAAAGAACCTCTGGCTCCAGTTATGCTTAAAGTCTTCTTCTTATTGACAGTCTGGTGTCCTATTCTCAGTGTGAGAGCTCCAGATCAGCTCCTGGGAGACTTTCCACCTCTCCATATCTTCCCACTCCACTCACTATTTAACTCACATCAACTTTACCATTTATCCACCAGTTTCTTTCTGTGCTTCTGCCCTTAGTTATCTCCCTTACTGGGAGGGATATAGGACACACAGTAGGATGAAGAATGAAATATAAAACACACAGAAAATTAATTTTAGATCAAAGTGGTGACAATCAGGTTTTTGGGATGTTTTGTTGTTGTTTTAGTTGCTAATCTAGTTTCTGGGGTTTTGGGGTTCTTTGTTTTGTTTTTTTAATATGACCATATGGCTGCTTAAGCAAACCTTCGAGTTCATCTTCACACTGTGAGGAAAGCTAAATCATGAACATGCAGACAATATCTGCTTCACCTCAGCATCACTGTCCCAGCCCAGCACAGGGAATGTGCTGCTCCTCCTCACTGACCACTGGCCAGAGAAAAGCTCAGTCACACACCCAGACGTCCGGGCACACTCACAAAATCCCAAACTGGGACACACTGAAGGCCCCTTCCCTCTCCTCTTCAGCCAAATAAACCAATCCCTGACACCCATCTTTAGAAATTCACCCTCCTACCTCCTCCATGCACATTTGCATGTGGACTATTCACCCCAGGCCCCTCCACAAACAGCAGAAAGGAAGAGATCTGCTGGGTTTTCAGTTTCCATTATCTCCATGTCGCTGACTGAAGTGGGTCAAATTCCTCCTTGCCCCATGGCTGAGGGAAGCCTGGTTCAGGTGGAGGTGTGTGTCTGGCATCCCAGATTCTAACACAACAGGGGATGGCTCCCACATGGGGGGGGGTCTCACCTGCCAGAAGCTAATTCTGAGATCAGCTTATGGGTGTTCTATCTGCATTGAAACCCCCATGAGCTAACACAGGTATTGCAGACAGAGACAAGCTGAGGAGAGGATGGGTTACAGCTCTCCCAAAGTACAACAGACCGAATCAAAATGCACTGGAACCTTTGTTTACTTTCCATGGGGTTTGGATTTGGTCTATAAATAAGGCAGAAGGACAATGCTAATGACTAGGAACTGGGAAAACTGACAGAAGCTGTACAATTGATTTTTTTAATGAGGAGATTCGGTAAAAGCACCATCCTTTCCAATTTCACTACAAAATACATTGCAGAGAAACACTTTGTTTTGATGGGGAGGGAGGGACAGGGAGAAAAAGGCCTGTTCTCAGGAGTTTTTATTTACTTAAACAATGTTTTAATTGTTTTAATAACAATGTCTGTAGTTGTCCTGATATCCTCCCCTGGCACAAAGGGAAGGAGGGACAGGGGAGCTGAAAACGGAAGCTGGAGGATGCACGTTTTTCACTATTTCACCCGTGCTGTAAATCAAAACATAAATAGCAAGTGTTACTGTAAGGGTGGGAGGGGAAAACCTGGGTAAATTCAGCCCTCAACACGTGCACAGTCCTTCAAGACAAGCTACAGTGACTCCCACAACTGCACTTATCTGTTTTCCCTGGATAAGCAGGGCACAACATTGTTCAAACCCCATTCACAAGTCAGAGCAGATCTCCATAAGCCTCAGCTGGTCTTTCTGTTCTTGACATATCAGCCCCAAAATGCCTCCCCTCTCACTCAGGTTCTCCTCCCACCTCAGCTGTCCCTGACTTTTGCTGCTGATTTAGGTGAGGAAGAGGAGCAGCCTCACCAGCACACAGAAACCCCACAGCAAAGTGAAACCACCACATCAAAAACCTCCTCAGCAGAAAATGCTGGGATCCAAGTGAAAAATTAATCATGTGTAAGTTTAGATTTGAAACAAAATAGAAGTTAAGCTTCTGCTCCCAGCACAATCTGGAGTCAGGTTCCTGGGGATTTATGGCACCAGGTGATTTAAAATCTTGGCCCCTATGGGAAGGTGACAGCCATCCTGCTGCTGGCTGTGGGGTCCCTGAGTGTCCCTGGGGATTATCTTCTATTTACAAAATCAGGGGGTCACTAAAAGACCAAACTGAATCAGGGCTCCACTTATAGCAAGGCAAAGCTGTGACACACCTGCATGGTCCAGGAAAGTCACTCCAGCTTTATGTGAGAGTGTGTGATCTCCTTCCCCATCCCTGGAAGGGTTCCAGGCCAGGATCTGAGCAACCTTGTCTAGTGGAAGGTGTCCTTGACCAAGGCAGGAGAGTTGGAACAATCTTTAAGAAGCATTCCAACCCAAATCATTCTGTCATTCAATGATTCTATGACAATTCTGCTGCTACCCTCTAGCAATGCTCTATCTGTTACTTTTTCAGGGTTTTTTTGGGTTAAAAAATAAAATTAAGGCCACATATCTGGGAAGTTTGTATAGATTAGAGCCTCTCCAACAGTCATTTAGCCCAAATGAGGCAACTGCTGTTGTGTGTTTGATCCCAAGGAAAGAACTGGGTACAAAGTGATGAGTTACTGCATTGATGAGGACAGACAGAGATAAAATATTCCCCTACTAAACCCAAGAAAAAGCTGCCAGCCCAGAGCTAGGAGTACATTTATCAGAAGGGTTCCTTGCTCACAAAAAATCCCAGAATAACTTCCCAGAACAACTCACCCAAAGCCCTACAACCAGTCTGCTTTGAGAATCCTCTTTCACACTCAGAATCTGCATCCCTGAGATGAGCTACACTAAATCCACACTGGATTGTGTGGGTGCTTTTACAGTGGTGTGACAGTGGTGTTACAGTGCTTGGGATGGACTGGATGTATTTGCTTGTCCAGAAACATGTGGTGCAATGGCATTTGAGGCAGGAACTGCACTTCCTGGCCTGGGTGGGCAGCTGCTCTGCAATAAAATATCCCAGTGTGACGACAGAGGAGAAATCTGTGCTTGACTTAGAGCTATTTTTCAGGGTTTAAGCTGTCTGCTGTACTCTTCCTGGATCTTCCAAATGCCTCATACTTCACAGAATCATTGCATGGTTTGGGTTGGAAAAGATCCTAAAGATCATTTGCCATGGGCAGGGACGCTTTCCACTTGACCAGGCTGCTCGTGTACATTGCACTGATCCCCTGCTGCTTCATCAGCCATAACTTTACCACCAAAGCCCTTCAGTAGCACATGCCAGGCCTAAGCACAGCTGAATCTACACCTTAAACCTTCATCCTTCTGCAGGAGGGAGGCCTGTAGGAGCTGTCCCCATCCCCACACACCCCTCTCACCACAGACTTATCTTATATCCACCTCCTCACCAGCACCTTTTTTTCTCAGTTTTTTTTTTCCACTCAGGTGTTTTCTGCCTCAGATTGCAGTCCTGATGAGGCTGAGGTCTAGCCCACCTCCTCAGCTCATGGGTCCACTTCTGCAGGCACACTCACACCCTCTCCCACATTACTACCAGTGTCTGGGATCACCTTTTCAAACCAGTTTCAAACATCATTTCCCTGCCTTTCTAAATGATGAAACCCATGGGCAGCAGGTGGTGAGAAGCGCTTTTTGTTGCCATAGAAAATTCTGGTAAGCATATCTGATAAAGAATCATTGTCATTCAACTAAAAAATATGGATATTTTCTGAAGCAAAGTGATGGGTTTTACTGTAGGGTCTGAAATGTTTTGATAAAGCCAACCAATCATAATGACTCATCCATAAGGTTCCCACACACCCTCATTCTTTCTGCCAACCTAATTTATCCACAGATACACATCTTCCCTGATCACTATTGCCATGGACACTGGAGATGGAGCCACCACCTTTCTGCACCACATGAAGATGTCATGCTGCACTTTGTTTTGAAGGAAACAACTGAATGGAAATGTATGGATCATTTTAAACTAAATTCCTACAAGACACAATAACAGCGTTCAGAATCAAAACATCTTTGACCAGATGTTTTGGTCAAAGGACCAAAATGTTTTCCATGAAAGAACTTAAAAACCCTGGCCATCTTCCATATTTTTGGAAAGGAAAATACTTTCATTTCTCTTGTTCTCTAAAGCCATCTTGGTCTGTAAACCCTGATTCTTCCAGCTTAGATCCTGCTGTTGTAGCACCTTGCCAGGGAGCAGCTCAGTGTGCCCAGGAAGAGCTGGAATCTTGCTACACACAAGGCTGCAACATCTCCTCCTTTTCATCTCCTTCTTTCATCTTTTCTACTTCTATATGTACCATTATCTTTGCTAAGTTTGCTTTCACTCACATGCAATGTAGATAAGAATGTAGAATTAACTTGTTTTTATGGATTCATGTGCAGTCTCATCCTCTGCTCCTGTCAGGGCAGTTTTAATTATGGAAACTGTCCTCCCACTGACATGTTCACTGATAATTATCATGTGGTAAGTATAAAAGTTTTTAAATGTCATTTTTGGATTTAAGTATCACGGAAGATGCTCTAACTTTCTCCTCTAGACGTCACATCAAATACTTTCCTTTAACTGTCCATGGTCTGGTAACCCTGATCTTTTTCATCACTGTGAGTTCCCTGTCTATATCAGGAGGTGACATTTTGGTAAATGGATGAGATTTCTCATTAAAAACCCCTGGAAATGTCCCAGGCCGGGTTGGACAGGGCTTGGAACAACCTGGTCTAGTGGAAGGTGTTCCTGCCCATGGCTGGGGGTGGAACTGGATGAGCTTTAAGGTCCCTTCTCACCCAAACCATTCTGTGATCTGTGATTCTATGAGAATCAGGCTGAATATGATAAATGGATGGGCCCAAGATTCATCACCTCCCTGTTCTCACTTTTTTATCAACCAGAAATTTTTTGTATTTTAGCATTGATTTTTCCTATGCAAATGCTCTATTTTTATTTCCTGCAGATAAGTGGGATGATCAGGAAAAGAGGATACACTGTTTCACAATGAATGCCAAGCAAATTAAATGCCTTTACAATTGAGGCAGTTGATTAATGAGAAGCAATCCAGCCCAAAATGGTTCAAATGTGAGGTGGAAATGACCACTTAAAAAAGAAACGAAACAGAAAGATGTCACGTTGAGCTTATCCCCTGTACATCTCATGGGTCTTTACGGCTCAGACAGATACCAAGAAATTCACTTGAGAGATAACTGGGATTCACTTGAGATAATAAACTACATCCTCACTACAAGTGGCACTGTGGTGACAGACATGGGGCACAGTTTAGTGAAAGCTGCACCAGTTTCTTTTCATCTCACCCTGGGTCTGTCCTTTTAAACTGTACACTTACCCCTCTCAGCATTTCTACCCCAAAGGAGCAAACACAGCACATGTTCTTATGCATAGGTGGAAATAAAAATACCCCCAAAAGGGATGTCACCACTCTGCCCCAGAAAACCGCTCTGAAGCAATGGTGTTACTAAAAGGTACGATACAAACCAGAGGAATTATCCATTGCTAAGACAGCTGGGTTGACTTGAAAAGTAATTTGGGTCCCTTCCACTCTCACCATCACAGTTAATAAATGTTATCTCTGCTGCTGGATGTGATCTGGCTGGTGGTGAGAGATGAAAAATCTCCAACAGGCCCAATAAATAACAATATTAACACAAAGAAGTAATGATGCAGATAAATCACAAAATCGACAAACAAGCCACGATACAATAAAAACACTGTGCAATTGGCTACGGAGAAGGGTTTGCAGTTTGGGCTGCCTTTGCCAATGTTTTCCCTCCCAACCAGGAGCTGGATGCAAGGCAAGGAAGCAAACAGGGAACAACAGCACGGGATGGAAACAAACTGTCAGGGAGTGTTTGCAGGCTGCTTCCCATGTCAATCACCAGCACGATCCAGGGAGCATTTCTGTGTGAGAACAGGCACAAGAGCAGCTCTGGGAGGGAGCTGTGCAAAGCTCCTGGTACCTGTGACCACAGGCTCAAGGCTCTGATTAATCCTTTCCATGGTTTCACACATAGAGGTTTTGGATGTTCATGCTCCTGTATTGATTTTCTCTTGTTTTCTATTTTAAGAGTCACTTTCTCGAAGCTTAGGCAAAGAACAACTCTCTGTTTACACAAATCCTGGCTTCAGCAAAATGGGAAGCAACAGCAGAACTTGCAGCCAAGTGTTTTAACTTGGATGCACAAACATATGCATTAAAAAAGCCAAGAGCAGAACAGCTCTCCTGGCAAAGCCCTGGAAGGTGCTTCATACTTCACCTCCCTCCCAGGCTGCTGCAGAGCTCTTTGCAATTAAACTCAGATCATAAGAGAAGAAACCAAAAAGTTGCCACCAGAAGTTATATTCGCCATATCACTTCCTTCAGAACAAAGTGGAAGGATAAACAGAGACTAACCTGGAAAAGATCCCAAGGAAGCAAAATAAAAACTCGGCATGCTGGGAAAGCTAAGCTGCTTCTCTTGTTCCCTCTATCCCTCCTTCCTTGTCTCTCCCTCTTTCCTTTGAGCTCTTCACCTCTGATGAGATACTGAGCCACATGCTGCTTCTGTCAGAAGCTCTGAGAGTCAACCAAGTGACTTTCTTTGAAAGGAAACACACTTGAGGCAGAAAAAAAAAAAAAAAAAGCTTCATTAGCTCCACCCTGGCAGTGTAATAACCCTCACAGCTCTCCTCGGGGTGGAAAAAAAATGAAAAGGTTTCCCCAGAGTAGCAGCATGAGTACAAAACCAGCCTGGGCTGCTGAGCTGCAGGGTAGATATCTGAATTTTCAATAGGGCCTTAAAAAACAAATCATAAAATACATGTAAGAGTGAGGGGAAAGTCTAACTAAACTCTGCATTGCCTGTGCCAGTGCAACTGTGGCATCATCTTAAGGCCGGGATTCTTTCCAGGCCAAAACCTCTGCACAGGCTGAGCTTCATTTGCTTAATTCACCTCATGTCCACAGAGGGCTTGGGTAAAGAGTCACATGAGGAAAATGAGGGGTCCAGCAGGGCTCAGGGAGCCTTGGCAAGTAAAAGCTGGCAGACACCAAAGTCTCATGTCCAGCCGAGACAGCAAAAAAGAGACAGAGGCAACAACACTGGGATTCAGCTTCAACTCTGATGTCAGGAGCTCAGGCAAGGGCAGCTCCATGGTGAACTCCAGGAAAGCATCTGATACTTCCAGCTGAATGCAGTCCTGCCCCACCACAGCCAGGTGGGACAAGAACCTCCTTGGAGCAGGTGCTCCTTGCTGGGCCCTCAACTCTGCTCCTAAAGCTCATTCCCCAGAAACTCACAATGCCTGGTGGCCTCAACAGGGATGTGAAGTCCTTTCTTCAATTAAAAAGAAGGATAAAAAGAGAAATACAAATAAATACTCGTGCAGGGCCTCAAGGACTTGGCTGTTCAAGAATACAAAAGCTTGAACGTTGCCCTTTTCACTGCAAATAGTTCTGCTGCTCCCTCCGCCTTTTTTTTTTTTTAATAATAAGTTCAGTGAAACTTTATCTCTTCCTGCCCTAGTAACCCTACTAAATAATCTGCTGTTAGCATGACTCAATTGAGTGCCTTTCAGCTGCTGAAGTCGGTTTTTTTGCTACTGTTCTTTCATCGGTGCAAAAAAAAA